>CAJQZN010029964.1:0-24274 GCA_907164685.1 Colias eurytheme | reverse complement strand
CGGGGCGGCGGGGGCTCCGCGCGCCGCAGTACCGCACATGTACGCACCCGCCAGCACCAGCCCTAGCGCTGTGCACCTGCCAGCGTGTATATAGTTAAGTATTTATTTACTAGGTTCGCCCCGGCTTCGCCCGTGGTACATATTTAGTATCCTATGTCCTTCTCCTGGCTCTAAACTACCTCCCTGCCAATTTTCAGCTAAATCGGTTCAGCCGTTTTTGAGTTATAAGTGCATAAGTGCATACAGTCTATATTATTTAACATAGCTTACAATTGAATACAACATGGTCTACTGCTCCTTCAATAACAGGAAAATACAACATTACATTAAGTTAAATTGAATACTTATGTCAATTTGCTGAAAAAAAAATATAATTTTAAACTAATTTTTTTATATAATGATAATTTTAAATTTTAATATTTTAAATTCAAAGTGCTTTTAAATAGTTATAATAATATTTTTAATAGTTAAAATAAATAATTCCAGTATAGTGCATAGATACCAACAGTACGACGTGTAATAGTTTGACATAGTAAACAGATGCGAACAGTACTTAAACTGCCTACAAAACGTTCGAAAAAACACGCGCGTCTTATTATAAAACAAAAAATTTTTACTTGCGGAAAAAAATACTTTATATTTTCACCCCTTCGAGGTTCGACTTTACTTTTTTTGACATTAAAAGATTTACAATGTTACAATTTGAATGAAAGTAAATTAACTAAATAATAGTGTTCGGTGCAATGACCAACGAACACCCTAGTGAGCAATACTAGGTATCGCGGGCGGCGTTTAACCCAAATTAAGGCAGTCCACTAAACAACATTTAATCGTCGGGACGCGTAACATTTTAACATTAAACATAATATTATAACATAATTGTAACATTTATTTTACACTAGCTTCCGCCCGCGGTTTCGCAAGCGTGGTGTTTTCATAAAAGGTAGCCTATGTTCTTTCTCAAGGTCTAAAGATTGTCTGTGACAAATTTCATCAAAATCGGTTGAGAGGTTTAAGCGGGAAAGCGTAACAGACAAATAGACAGACAGAGTTACTTTCGCATTTATAACTACATATAATATTAGTAGGGATAATTAACTTTTTCCCCAATTCCTCACAGTAGTTATTACAAAACTGAAAATTCGTAAGTAAAAATAAACATGAACAAAAAAAACTCATTTATTTCGTAAAAAACATCACTTTAAAACTAAAATTCACTTACCTCAAATTAGCCGGATATCCATCGACCACTTTAATGCTTATAGTGAAGAATATAACAGTCACTATTAGCCTATATGCGGCTTCGACCACGTATAGCGCTGTCTCTATCTGCGCGAAGTAGATAGACGGAGATAGCAATACTAGAGCACTGCATAGGACGACTGGAAAAAAAAAATTAACCTTATAATTAAAAAATAAATAAACAAATGCTTTATCAAATACATCTTAATATATATAAATCTTGTGTCACAATGTTTGCCTTCAATGGACTCCTAAACCACTTAACCGATTATAATAAAATTCGCACACCATGTGCAGTTCGATCCAACTTGAGAGATAGGATAGTTTAAACATGTAGGTACCACGAGCGAAGCCGCTAGTTTTAAAATACTAACAAATAATTTGGTTGATGAAAATGATCCGGCTCGACGGACCATTTTTTATTTACTCATTTAAAAATCTATATAAAGAAAAATGTATCGCCAAATGTGTTGATAAGCGTAGCTCTAGAACGGCTCGACCAAATCGGTTAATTTTATAACGTTTTTGTTAAAGCACACATGGGGTCAAAAATAAATAAATATTTAAGTTGAAGAGAAATCACGGCAGAACAACGTGTGCCTATTTAGACAATAGAATTTTCATTTAAAACGAATACAATTAACTTAAAAACTAATTAATATTTGTTTAAATATTAAATACTAGCTTTCCACCCGCGGCTTCACCCGCGCCGTCAAAGAAAAACCCGCATGGATTTCCGGGATAAAACCTATCCTATGTCCCGGGTAAAAAGTAGCCCATGTCCTTTCTCGGGTATCAAAATATCTCTATACCTAATTTCATGCAAATTGGTTCAGTAGTTAAAGCGTGATTGAGTAACAGACAGACAGACAGAGTTACTTTCGCATTTAAGAAAGAAGAATTATAGTATGGATTTGAATTTGAATTCAAATCTGAAATCAAATCAACTCACCCAGGGGCCTCGCCCATAGCGGGGCGGCTGTTAACGGAGCCGCTAGTAGTGCTGCGTGTGCGCCGAACGTCTGAAATCGACATATTGTGTGAAAATTAATTTTTTTCTTCTGGCTTCAATAAAATCTTTTTGCTCGCGTCTTCGCCCGCGTTTTCAAAGGAAAACCCGCATAGTTCCCGTTCCCGTGGGATTTCCGGGATAAAACCTATCCTATGTGTTAATCCAAGTTACCCTCTATATGTGTGCTAAATTTTATTATAATCGGTTCAGTAGTTTATACGTGAAAACCATACATACATACATACAACCTTTCCTCTTTATAATATTAGTATAGAAGTATAGATATACAGAAACACACACATTATAATATGCACAATTTGTTAACTTTTACAATTGAGGTTTATTATTCTTTTATTTTGTGTGTGTTCTTTTTTAATTTCATACTAGCGACACAATGTGATGCTTCAACCTTTCTATCTATTAGAAAAAACTGTATCAAAATCCGTTCTTTAAAGCTATACGCATATACCGCTTCGCTAATGTGAGCATTTTGTCTATGAAAACATAATCTTAAATGATAGCTCACGTGCTGGTGGCAAAGTTGGGCGGGTTGCTTGTTATGGGTGTACACATAAAGTTTTAAGAATTCATCTATTTGAAAAAATGCGTCTGGAATTTTATAAGTATTTTTTACGTACTCAGCGTATGCAAAACTATTACCTCCTTTGAGCTTAGTATACCAACAGTGGGACACCCTGTATATACAGGGTGTAATCGTTAAGTGTGCACAGGCGATTATTCCGTAACTATTACAGATATCAAAAAACTTTAAACTGATATTGAAAGTACTTAACCCAATGAGTAAAATGGCCATAATAAATTTTTAAAAATAAAACGAGAAATATCTAAAAAAATCACTTGAAACCCTCCCATACATTTAGTATGAGATATGACTATCCCATATACATGAGTTGATCCAAAAGTAATTATAATCAATATTAAACCAGGTCATTACAGTTAAAATATTTCGCTAGATAGTCTTCTAACTAGATAATATACTTCGTTTTTTTTTTCTAAAACTTAGAAAAAAAAACTTCGACTTCATCCGTAAAAGCCCCTCAACGCGGCCATCTCTTCGCTATCGTCTTAAAATTTTTTGCTAAGACGGTGTTTTTTGTGCCGAGGAAAGAGATAGAAATAACTAGGAGCTAGATCTAACAAACAGGGTGGGTGTTCAAGCATTTGGAATGCCGATTTTTGAATGGCAGCCATTGCAACTGACGCTTTGTGATCTGGTGCGTGGTCTTGGTGAAACAACATTCAAGCCCGCAGTTTGCCATGTCTCTTTTCCTTACTAACCTACCGCAATCTTTCAATATGGTCTGTGTAGTAAGAGCCCAACATAGTGGCTACCTTCTTAAAATATTCCACCAAAATTATTCCTTCGGCGCCCTAAAAAACTGCCGCTTTAATCTATCCCACTAATTTTCACTTTGAATTTCTTCATCGTCACTTTGGAAGCTCGCATCCAGGCCATTAATTGTTTCTTGGTTTCAGCATAAACATGGTGAACCCGGGTAACGTCCATGGTCACAAATCGTGCCAAAAAATTATCCTGATCTCATTAAGAATTTAGAAATTCACCCTCTAAATGTCGAATTGTTGTTTCTTCTTTTTGTCGGCAAAAATTCTGGCACGCACGGTTCACATTCATATTAATGTAAATACTTGGAAACGTGGCCTATTGATATGATTTTTTTGTGATAACTTAGTGAGTACATGAGCAAGCAAAAATCAGTTATTTTATATTTTTATGTACACAGGAAATACCCAATTATCATTACTTTTGGATCAACCTAGTACATTTAATATGAAAGATTTTAGCTTTTTCTTTCTTTTTTTGGTTTTCTGCTTAAATTACTTCGCAAATCTGAAGGGAATTTCATTTCGAAACTGCAAATAGAGCTCCTCATTGTATTGCACAATGAGGACGTCACTTCGATAATCTGCTATGAATACAAAATGTATGGGAAATAAAATGTATGGGAGCGTTTAATGTAACATTTTTGGATATTTCTCGTTTTATTTTCAAAAATTTATTATGGCCATTTTACTCATTAGGTTAAGTACTTTCGATATCAGTTTAAAGTTTTTTGATATCTGCAATAGTTACGGAATAATCGCCTGTGCACACTTAACGATTACACCCTGTATATGTAATGAAATAAAATTTCATCAATATTCAAATTTGCCGCGCTTAGCGCGTTCATGTTATCTGTGGCGCGGATTGACGTAGCGGTAAGAAAAAATGGAGATACGATTAAAGTATTGTGTGCTGGTGTGCAACGCAATTTATAATAAAACTTAAAGATAAATGTCGTTTCTTAGAATTTACAGGTGAGATTACATAATATTTTAAGTTGTTGTAGTAACAAACTTGTATGTTAACTTTTGTGAAAACTTTCTAAAATAAAATCTTTGAATTTACGCTAGATATCCCCGCTTTAAAATAACCCCCATAGCTCCTCCACTCCGCAAATCCGTTTCCGGGGCCAACTCCCCACTACCCAGACTATCAAAAATTATCAATAAATACAGTGATAAAATCGACATCTTCTTCCATACACCCAACAAGCTCCGTTCTATAGTGAAGGATATACAAAAATTGACACCTTAAATTGTTGTCATCATCTATCAATATTAAAAATTCTTATTCTTTTAATAATAAAAATAATTTTGTATTGTCATTACATCTCTTAAGAAATAGCTCTGTATAATTGGCGCATGCTGTGTTAACCTCTAATTATTTGTTACTTTATCGCAAGAACTATATGTTATATAATAATTATTATATTAAGGAATCATTGTAAACAAATGTTGGTTGACCAAATAAATAAATAAATAAAATAAATAAATACAGAGAAACAAATTGGTTTTCTTGACAATCCTCAATAATATATTTTATATATTATACCTGTTCATGTAATGCAGCCCGCAGTGTCCCCGCCAGATCAGCCCTAGAAGCGCACCCCCCACGAACACCCCGCACCGAGCTGCCCACTAACACACAAGCAGCGTCCAACTCGCGGCCGACCTCCATGTCCGTGTCTATCATTCTGTGGACATATAATAATAAACATTATTAAGAAAAACTCTGAAAAAAGGATTATAAAAAACTATGGCAAAAGACGCGGGTTCATTTCTTTTACATTAAAAATACGTGTGTCACTGGAGGACTGCCGCGGTTGCGCTATTGCATATTATCGCATCGTTGTGCCGGTTGGAGCGGGGGGTGTTAGGTTTTTTCGTTACGGAATTTTTACATTCGGTGGCCGCGCTCAAAGTCTGAGACAAAAGCTATGCAATAGCTTAAAAAGTACGCTTAAAGTCAGGAAACTATTATCACCGAACCTACCAATAATCAACCCTCGAGGTATCGGTTACATAAAAACCTAAAGGTGATGCTTATAAAAGTGCGTTAAAATATGGTCGTATCTCCTATTGAAAGGTCGTAAAACAATGTGGTTCAAAACATTTAAATTAACACCTTATGTCATGGTAATAATGGACAATTTCCATATATATCATGCTACGAGAGTAATCTAAACTCAAACTCGATAACATTTTAAACACTTATTACAATAGATTCAAAATTTAATTTTGGGCCAATCGTAAATTCGATATACTTTTTTCATTTTTTCTATTATGGCCAAAGTATTCTTGTGTAAGGTATTCTCTATGAATATTGACACTTGGAGACGATTTTACAATCCATGGTTAAAACTTATCCACCCAATAAAGTATTACACGATAATATTAAAATGCCACCCGTAAACTGTCAAAGACGGGCAAAGAATACATTTTTGAAATGGTAGTTTAATACGTTATTCGACGAATAAGTACTAACCAAGGATTGAAAAATCAGCCCTAATATAAGTAAATTGAATTAAGCAACATCCTACAATTATTATAAATGCGAAAGTTTGTGAGGATGTGTGTGTGTTTGTTACTATTTCACGCAAATACTACAGAACCGATTACAATCAAATTTAGCAAACATATAGAGGGTAAATTGGATTAACACATAGGATAGGTTTTATCCTGGAAATCCCACGGGAACGGCAACTATGCGGGTTTTTCTTTGCGAGCGAAGCCGCGGGCAGAAGCTAGTATACTATATCAATTATCAATAAAAAAAATGTTACTCACGTAGTATTAACAAACAGCGACCCCTTGAAGCTCGTGTACGAAGTCTTTATGTTCGAAAACGCGACATTCACGAAGGTGCAGTTCAGAAACCCGACATGCGACATCAGCATATCTCTGAACGTCACGTTTCTGAACGTTACATCGGTGAAATCTATATTTTCCAACGTTTCATTGTAATGTTCGTTTTCATATGTTATATTGAGTATATTTCGCTTTGACAGTGCAAATGCTTCGGTTTCCATGTCTTGTACTATAGCCGGTACATAGGCGGATAGGTAGAACTAGAAAAAATAGTTTTTTATGTATAAATAATATTAAATGTTTGTAAATTTATGAAAATAGTAGTAAAAAAAAGCCGGGTTGCACTGGGGGAGTGCCGGCAGAAGTGAAAACTTGATTATTAACGTTGAGCATGTTTGATATTTTGGAATGGTATCCGTCTCGCTTTTCGATCAGGTCACGTGTCCTGACGCGAGTTTAAGATTTTATACCCATTACAGAAAAAGTGCTCAACGCCGCTAAAGAAGTTTTCACTTCAAAATTTGAATGTTGAGAGCTGTGTATGAATCCGGTTCGTAGGACCAGCTTTGTAATATAAATATTTCAAAGTTTTCAAGACAATTTTCACACACGGCACGATCTGATCCCATACTAAGCTTTCGCTTGTGTTATGGAAACCAGATGGCTGATAAACATAATATAATTTTAATTAAATACATATATAGATAATTAACACCCAGACACAGAGCAAACATCTATGTTCATCACACAAATATTTGCCCCGGGTGGGAATCGAACCCAAGAGCCAGAGGGGCTTGGAAGGCAGGGCCACTACCAACCAAGCCAACCTATCAGTCGATAAATAACTGCTAAATTAGTAGTAATCACTTATGAGTGTTTCAATAAATAATAGCAGTAAATTTTTAAGAAATTGTATGTATCCGTCTTGAAGGACCAAATCGTTTGATATATAAATCTATACAAATATTATAAAGCTGAAGAGTTTGTTTGTTTGAACGCGCTAATCTCAGGAACTACTAGTCCGATTTGAAAAATTCTTTCGGTGTTAGATAGCTCATTTATCAAGGAAGGTTATAGGCTATACATATATTATCATCACGCTACGACCAACAGGAGCGGAGCCACGGGGGTGAAACCGCGCGAAGCAGCTAGTAAACAAATATTATTTATGATTAAATGAAATCAAAATAAGGACCATTATAATAAAATATAAAAAACTTACCGATATAGCCATAGAGAACATCAAAGTCCCGCCGAGGGACAGTGTAGTACTTCTATACGTATTCGAAAATAGTTGAAAAAATGTCTGCCAGAACTGAAAAAAGAAAAAAGTATTTAGAACTAAGCATTTGCCACGGCTTCGCTTGGGAAGATTGGGTAAAAAAATTGTTACTTGGTGAAAAGATATTTCAATAATAAATTTGGTCGAAATCACTACATAGTATAAAACAAAGTCGCTTTCTCTGTCCCTTGTCCCTGTGTATGCTTAAATCTTTAAAACTACGCAACGGATTTTGATGCAGTTTTTTTTTAATAGATAGAGTGATTCAAGAGGAAGGTCTAAGTATATAATTTATTAGGTTTTAGACAAAGCGGGCGAAGCCGCGGGCGGTAAGCTAGTAGTTTCTAAATTATAACGTAACCTTTCTCTGTACTCTATTGGTATAGGAAATTTGGATTAATATATTTTCTTAACAAAGCAAGAATATTGGAAAATTTCTTCTTTTTAGATCTTTGGGAACTATAAAAATTAATCTATACTAATATTGTCAAGCTGAAGAGTTTGTTTGAACGCGCTAATCTCAGGAACTACTGGTACGATTTGCAAAATTCTTTCGGTGTTAGATAGCCCGTTTATCGAGGAAGGCTATAGGCTATATATCATTACGTTAAGATCAACAAGAGCGGAGCCACGCGGGTGAAACCGCGGGGCACAACTAGGAAAAAAATTTTTAAATAAAAAAGACGGGTTGCACTGGGGGAGTGCCGGCAGAAGTGAAAACTTGATTATTAACGTTGAGCATGTTTGATATTTTGGAATGGTATCCGTCTTACGCTTTTTCGATCAGGTCACGTGTCCTGACGCGAGTTTAACATTTTATACCCATTACAGAAAAAGTGCTCAACGCCGCTAAAGAAGTTTTCACTTCAAAAAATATAAAAAAATCTCACCATTTTAACACTATGTCTCACATGATGCAATGCCGGCGGCCTCCTCTTGCCTGGAAGAGATAGCTCGCCCAGTCTATATTCCGAGTCACTCGTCAAATTCGATTTACCACACAAACGGACTTGATTACCGCTGTGTATGCTCTGTAATAATATAATATATTAATAGGACCATAAATTAATAAAAAAAAAAACAATATAAAGATCACTAAATAGTATAAAACAACGACGATTTCTCTGTCCCTATATACCTATGTATGCTTGAATGTTTAAAACGACGCAATGGATTTTGATGCGGTTTTTTTAATAGATAAAGTGATAGATATAATTTATTCGGTTTAAGACAAAGCGGGCGAAGCCGGGAATATAATAAACTAATAAAAACAACATAAAAATAATTGAAAACGTAAAGAAGAGCGTGTGTGCCGAGCACACGTGTCAGAAGTGTTACTTTAACGATTTTCTTATTCCATGACGCGACGTTGACATTTTACGCGCCTAAAGAAATTTCATTTCAAAAGAGTTTTTAAAAGCGGTCGTGTTTTTCCTAACCAAACAGAAAACTGAAAATTTTGTTTCGGTAATTTTAGCTCACACTAACAAATTATTCTATCAAAACAAAAAAATGTTTGCGTGTACACACGTAAGAAGTGAAACTTCTTTATGACCTTATTTTTCAAAAAATAATTTACTATATGTAACTTTACAGAAATACGTCGAATCACGCGTGGTAGGGATAAGAAAAAGATGGCGCGTAACGGAAAAATGTCACGCGTAACGAAAAAATGTTACACTAAATTTTTTTCCAACCCCGATAAAGAAGTTTCACTTCAATTATTTCAAAATTTTTATCAAATTATATAATTTAAATTGTATGTTTAAACATACCTGATACACCATCATGGCATCAACTTCCCTCCCAACGTCTAGTAAATACCGCGGCGATTCCTGCGTCCATATCAAACTTATGAGCGACGCTAGTAATGGCAACATACACAGTAGGAGATATCTGAAAATTATTTTAAAACTGGGTTAATGTCAATCACATTTACCTGGAAATGTCATTAATAATAGTCTAGACAATACTATAAATAAATAAATAAATATAAGTAAATATTATAGGACATTATTACACAAATCAACCTAGTCCCACAGTAAGCTCAATTAAGGCTTGTGTTGTGGGTACTAGGCGACGATAAATATAATATTTAATTTAATAAATACATATATAGATAACACCCAGACCCAAGAACAAATAATTGAGTTCATCACACAAATATTTGCCCTGACCGGGGATCGAACCCGGGACCGTCGGCTCAGTAGGCAGTTACTTTACCACTGCGCCAACCGCGTCGTCACCACAATAATACAAATATACCAATAATACCACAAATTAATAATTTAATTTAATAATACAAATTTAAAGTATGATAAACAATTACTAGACTCACAATCGACTATTAAAAGGTCGTCAAAAATGTCGGAGCAGAGTTGTATAAATTTCATTGAAATTAGCACCTTATTTCGTAGCAGTAATGTTCAAAGTCTATTGTATACGCTCATTAGAAAACTCTACCGTATAGATGCATATTAGGCAGAGTTCTAGTTCAGACAATTTTTAGTGAATGTTTATATTGTATTTGGAAAGTTTTCCGGGAGTCGTTAAAATGAGTTATTTTATAGATTTTGAATTGCGTTTTATTATTTTTTTATTATAAAATTATTAACTTTTTAAAGCTATTTTTTTATATTTTTTCATTTTGGGAGGTACTTTTACATAAAACTACCCGCCAAATCCCATAAACTAAAAATCTCACCTATGCCACGCGCTAAAATGCTCCTTATTCTCAATAAGTGCCTCTGCCCCAGTGAAGGGCAGTATTGCCTTAGCCAACCCTGCCGCTATTAGGATCCCAATGCCCATACACGCGGGGAACATTGCCAGGGGCAGGGTCCGACGGGTCCGGGATATCATCTCGCTGCAGTATATGTACCCGGTCGGTATTATGCCCCCGGAACCGATGGCTGAACAGAATCTGGTGGGATTTTGAGGGCAATATTTCATTTTCTGGTTAAATAGAGCATTTTAAATTGTACTGTTAACTTCAATTTGTGCTGAGAAAAGGTTTTTTTTGTGTATTCTATTTGAATTTATAAATGGAACAGATTTACTTATTAATTCGGTTAACTTTTTTTTATTAAATTCTTACTGACAAATAAGCCGTCATTCGTGCAGACTCAAAGGACTAAAAAAGTTTAATCGTATTATTACATTACGATTGGTTTCGTCAACAAGTTAATGAAGCTGGTCAACGATATTTTGATATTGATTTCGTTCACAAAAATAAAAAAGTACCAAAACAACACATTTACTAAAAAATAACGTAATCGAAACCGTAATCTTATATTCATTGTGTTAATACTAATTTAAGCTCTTACAACAATATAGATGTATAATCTACGCAAAATAAACCAAAAAATCTCACCTGGCCATCATAAAAGTCCCGTATGTTGGCATGAAAGCCGCTATAGCAGCGAACACCGCGTTCACAGCAAGTGCTGATAACAACGCTCGCCTCCTTCCCAGTCTCTCAGCGAGCGCCCCCCACCCCACCGCACCGAGGGACCCGCCCATTATGCTGATCATCACTAAAGAGATAATCATCTTAATAACAAAAAACTTGAACGATATCAAGGGACATCGGGATGGAACGAAGTGTTAAGTTAGAGAGAGACAGACAGAGAACCACGCGCACGCCGCACGGCTTACAACTCTAGCAAAAAGTGTCGTGACAACTTTTCGTAAGAATTTTTTCCGTCTAGCCCCCTTTCACAACGCGCGATAACTTCGTTCCGAAAAAAAATACTCACCCAACCAATTTTTCTCATGCGGCAACACACATAACTCAATCTCAGCGGATGGCAACACAAACGGTATGGACGACATCTCTAGCGCCGAGCCGATAACCGACAACCCGACCGCTAGCATCACGCGCGCTTGCGATAGACCGCAACCCGCCTGCAAATTAGTTATTTGCTGCTAATAACACAGAAAGCAATTAAATACAGGATAAAAAATAGTGTGTGCCGAGCACACGTGTCAGAAGTGAAACTTCTTGGCAAGATTCAAAGATACCACAATCGTCGCCTTACTCCATGGCGTTGTGAAGGTTGGGAGCGACGCGACCTTTTAATTTTAATCTCAATGCGCCAAAAAAATTTCACTTCATCATTCATCATCTTGAATCACATGATGAACAATCGAAATATTTTGACATGTCTCTGTACCATGTTTTAAGCAAATAAATTTTATTTTATTTTATTATTCTTTGAATCCAGCCAAAGATGTTTCACTTCTGACATGTGTGCTCGGCACACACGTAATAGATAAAACGATTCAAGCGGAAGGTACATATTAGGTAATAATTTGTTAAATTTTTGACGATGCGATTGGTTCTGGAGTAATGTTTGATCAAACACATAAAATCTTTAACTTCATTATAGTATTATTGTATGTATTTGTTACACGCGTTTTAGGTAAACAGTCTTAATTAAAAATTAATTACGATGATATAACTTTAAATTGAATAACAATATGAATCTCTTTTTAAGGCCAACTTCTTAGGTATTAACTAACATAAGGTTTCGATAATCGATATCTGGACGAGAATGTATGATAAAATTTCGTTAAGTTTAGTTTCTAGATAATTGCTCTAATACTAAAATATGTAGTTGTTACACGCAGCTTCGCTCGCGTGGTGTAAATGATGTACTAAAACCTTCCCCTTAAATCACTCTATCTATTAAAAAAAACCGCAACAAAATTCGTTGCGTAGTTTTAAAGATTTAAGCATACATAGGGACATAGGACATATGGATATAGGGACAGAGAAAGCGACTTTGTATATTACAAACATCAACAAAATCTATTCACCCATAGACCAACCAGCCACTATTCTATTCTAAACAAATTTTACCATCATTGTCGGTAAAAATAATGTCAATGCTGACAACACTGATTATAATATATAATTACATTTTTGGAAAAAAAATGACCGATTTTAATCAAAATTTATAGTTTTCGGACAAGAAATGAAGATCCTTATTATCCAAGTTTCCTGTTTGGTGAAAAAAATTAACATTTTTAAGAAAAATTAAAAAAAAAATCATGACATGTTTTTATTTTTTATTAAAGACCTTAAAATGAGCTATAATTCTTTCATTTATAAGAACACAAAATTCTCGATAGATTTTTAGATATTTGATGCAATATCAAATATCCCTAGACTTTGATGTGTGTTTGTTAGTGATAGTGTTAATCCTCTTTCATCACCTGTCGCAAAGCATCTTCATGGAACTGTTCGAGAACACTCGAATCATTATAATCGAGTAGTTCCCCGCTATCGTTCGCGTCGTTATCCGGTGGCACGGCAGCCATGTTGGTAGTGTTGCCAGGCTCGCCGCTGCCTTCCGCGGCTGGAATATTTTATTTTTGGTGTTGCAACATTGAAGAATATTTTTTTAAGGACCAAAAAACGTTCATTTCATTTAGCATCTTATTTCGTGGCAGTAACATTCAAAGTCTTTGTAGTAGAGTACTTTGAAGTTATATCGTATTACAAAAGTCTGCCTATGCAAAGGCAGAGTTTTGCGACGAATACTTTTTGAGCGTGATTATCGTCTAGTAATTTATTGTACATACAGTTGTTTATTATCCGAGCACAGTGAGTTGTTGAGCATGATTGTGAGTTGGGATAGTGAGTCAAGTTTTTTTTTGTAATAGTGAATCGAGTTGTTGAGTACAATTGAATGTGAATAGGCACCTTTAGACAGAAAACCAATTTAGACAGAATGCAGGAAATATTAAAAATACATGGAATATAATAAAGGATGTATGCAATATTAATAAAACCACACCAATACCTGATAAGCTCTTAAAAACAAAAACATCTGCTAATGACTCGCTTAATGAAGTGAACAGATATTTTACTTCTATAGGTAGCGATTTAGCAAACAATACACTTAATATGTTGGGATGCACTGAGGGTTGTTTGGCTAAAAAAGCTTCCTCTGTAGACGCCCCCCCTAATTCGTTCCTACTTTTACCGACAAACTGCAATGAGGTTCAAAGTGTAATAAATAGTTTAAAATCTTCCTGTGCTACAGGTTGGGATAATATATCTACCAATTTGCTAAAAGAAATTCAAAATCTAATCATTGAACCTATTACATACTTAATTAATCTTAGTTTTGAAAGTGCCGTTTTTCCAGACTCTTTTAAAAAAGCCATAGTATCTCCTATTTTTAAATCTGGTGACAAAAGTTTAGCCTGTAATTATAGACCAATTTCGCTTATATCTACATTTTCTAAAATAATTGAAAAAATTGTAAACAATAGATTGATAAAATACTTAACTAGATTTAAGATGCTCAGTTCACTGCAATATGGGTTCAGGATCGGTAAGTCTACAGAGGATGCTGTCTACAACTTAACATCAAAAATACGATCTTACCTGGACAACAATGAAAAGTGCATGGGTGTATTTCTGGACCTTCAAAAGGCATTTGACACCGTATCTATTCCTATACTTTTGGCACGTATGCAAAATATGGGAGTAAGGGGAATGCCTCTTGAATGGTTCAGATCTTATCTGACAGGCAGAACACAGAGGGTAAGGGTAAATGGCCACTTTAGCAACAACGCTTCATGTTTGTACGGAATACCGCAGGGTAGCACCCTCGGTCCATCGCTGTTTATTGTCTACGTGAACGAACTAAGTAATCTTCGTTTAAATAATACCGACATAACCATGTTCGCGGACGATACTGTTCTTTTATTTCATGGTTCTTCTTGGAGTGCAGTACGACAAACTGCTGAAATAGAAATGAGTAAGGTAACAGCCTGGTTAGAAGATAGCCTACTTACACTAAACACCATGAAGACCAAATATGTTTGCTTTAATATTACAGCTCGTACATGCCCGGATGAGTCATTTAACATTAAATTGCATACCTACCCATGTAACAGAGAGGTGAGCCTCCCCGCGTGTTGCTCATGTGCCACTTTGGATCGAGTTGAAACTATAAAGTATTTGGGAGTCATATTGGATGACCGACTTACCTGGGGCCCACACATAACTGAAGTCTCCACTAGATCTAGAAAATTGATGCATGTTTTTAAAAATCTAAGGGAAGTGGCCAGCCCTGATATACTCACTTTAACATATAAATCTTTATGTGAGAGTATCATAACCTACTGCTTGACCATCTGGGGCAGTGCACCTAAATGTAACCTTATACAATTGGAACGTTCACAACGCGCCATACTTAAGGTTATGTATCGTCTACCGTTCAGGCACCCTACAACTGATCTATATCAACAGTGTAATGTACTAACAGTGAGAAAAATGTTTTTATATCGCTGCCTTTGCAAATTTCATCGATACACTGTACCGACACTTTCACAATGTGACAAACGATTGGAGCGGGTTCCTGTTCCAACGTTTAATACTGCTTTCGGTAGTAGATGTTTGGATTTCTTTTCTCCAAAGATATATAATAGCTTATTTGGTAATAACGTAAAAATAGTTAAAAAATATACAAATCATAAATTTAAAAAAAATCTATTAATTATTCTTAAGCAGTTAGATTACGAAGCCACAGAGAACTTATTACGTTCATATATTTAAAAGAAATTATTATTCTATTACACACACATACACACACACACACACACACACACACTCACACACACACACACACACAAACATACATGCATGCAATCTTTTTTTTTTGTTTAAATTGTAAAATTATTTAAGTTGAAAAAGGCAACCAATATACTAAGATTGTGAGGGGATTCTAAAGCCTGTAACACAGTTTTGAACTAACACAGGCTTTAATTTCCCCAAATTTTTAACTGTATTATTTTGAAACTTTTTTCAATAAAGTTGTAACGAACCTTCTAGGTAAACATGTTCCAACTTAGGACGCGTTGTCACTTACCATCAGGTGAAACAGCGGCCAAATGTTTACCTATTTATGAATAAAAAAAATATAAAAAAATGTGAGTTGCGATAGTGAGTCAGGTTGTTGAGCATGATTGTGAGTTACGATAATGAGTCAAGTTTTCGAGCATTATTGTGAGTTGTGATAGTGAGTCAATTCATCGAGCGTTATTGTGAGTCTAGTTGTTACAAACTCACCCGTCAGCCTATCCTCGGTATACGTCATGGTATGCGCTATAGAGCCAAAGCTGCCGAGCTTCGACGACGTTTCGGAATCAGAGCGCGCGCGCACCAAACACGCTTGCTCCTCCATTGTGCCCTCTGTGAGCTATACTATTGAGACACATCTGAAAATATCGAAAGATATTTACATGAAATGTACATATAAAATCATTTTAGCCGATTTTAGTGTAACGCTGACCGTCGGTGCTGACAGTGGAAGCGTATGAACCTCCTATATCAGACCTATGCATTATACGCGAAATAAATATTGTAAGACGTAACTTTTGATTTAATATTTTCGTGGATGAATAGTTGTCACTATTTCCTGTCTGAACATGCTTAGGTGTCGAATACTATAAAATGCCGCTTTCTTTAGAATCGTGGACCATTCGTACGTATCGGGCCTAGGGGCTCAGACGTTGTTTATGCGACGTTTGACCCAACTACCCTCACATTGTTAATAGTCGTTATCTTGCTATGATTTGTTATCAACTGTCTACACCAATTAGGCAGTTGTGTAGAATCGCTGTACATTCTTATTACATTCAAAGTAATATTTAACCCGGCTCCCCGTGTATACATTTCTTAAGATATTATAATATTTTAAGCGCGTACTTGTTCATACGTTTCGGCTGTCAGCACGGACGGTTAGCGTGACTCTAAATCCAGCCTAGTATACGTACGTCTGATACAACTAAGAATAGGATCGACTCGGCACCATATTGTGACGTCATAGCTGTTAATTCAAATGAATTAATAATGTAGATAAGTTAAACAATACAGAAATTTCAAATTAGGATCAGGTAAAATAAAATACACTGTAATTGATATGAAAACAAGGATTTCTTAGTAAGTAATCGTATTTTTTCAAATGAAATCTGATACATAAATATCATTGATGTTACTATTCTTACTTGTATCACAAAGTACTAGACTATTCAACATAGAAATAAGTATTTAGTGTCATTATTTAGCGTGCAGTTGGCTTGCTATTACATATATTATTTAAAGTGAAATCAATCTAGTTTTCTTTCAATCTTTAATACTAAAAGCGACACGCTGATATAGAGGTTTTATATTTTTCACATTTTCAACCATTTTTCACTTTATTTTTTGGATATATTTTGATCTGCATCAGATTTTAAGATTATGATTTGCCTTTATGTATTTCATTTGTTTATATTAGTTTATGGTGTTTATTTTTATGTTGCATGATATGTGGAATTCAAGATCAATATGTTTTCTCTTAAGTATATAAAGATATAAGATTTCTTATTAAAAAACGAAATGCTTATTTTTATTTTGTAAGAAAGATGTAAATTTTCCTAGAAACCATACAAAGACCACGATTGCAAAATCATGAAATTTCTAATATGTAGGTACTAGAATAAATGAAAAAACATGGTGATATGATTTATCTACTATTAAACCTAATGCAGTCATTGATATGTACTAAACCCCATTCATGCGAGTTTAATTTGTGAATATCTGTTTTAAATACAGCAATTTTTATTAGACCTTGCATGATAAA
This sequence comes from Colias eurytheme, assembly GCA_907164685.1. Lineage (NCBI taxonomy): Eukaryota > Metazoa > Arthropoda > Insecta > Lepidoptera > Pieridae > Colias > Colias eurytheme. The sequence goes on along the minus strand of CAJQZN010029964.1, from coordinate 6,924 downwards.
TGGACCATCCCTAAATAAATTAAGTACTCGATGAAAACAATAAATGAAATCGAAATAATTGCTCAACTGTCATTCTAAATGCTATAAATAGCATTTGAATGCATACAAAACAAAAACTAAACTCGATATTTTTGAAAAATAAGGTCATAAAGAAGTTTCACTTCTTACGTGTGTACACTAGTACACGCACACATTTTTTTTTATATATGTATTATAATCACTACAAGTACTCTGTATTAACACGTTACTTGTAAATTGAATAAATATTGTTTTTAAATACTGTTAAACATATATTACCTAATATAATGATTTTGATGCGGTTTTATTAATAGATAGAGTGATTCAATAGGAAGGTTTTTGATATAATTTATTATGTTATAGACAAAGCGGGCGAAGCCGCGGGCGGAAAGCTAATAAAATATATGGTAAATTATTTTTTTCTGTATTTTGACGATTCAAAAGTGCTTCTTAACTAGGTCTACTTGAATAAATAAATGTTTGAGTTTAGACTAGAAATACAAAAATAACTCAACAATCATTCTATAATCCTAAGACATTAGTCATAAAATAAATTGCTGAATCATTTGTGTCATCTGTCTTGATATGATGGTATCTTTGATAATACACTTTTATCCCTTCCCCCATTTTTATTGTTATTGAAGCGGTTTAATATCCTTATGCTTTGGAATTTATGGATATTTTGGGTTATATGACGAAAATAAAAATAATATTTCTTTTATATGTGTTTTTTTTCATTCTATTGTTAAAAAAAACAAGGAAGCTCATTTTTCAGCAAAGTACTGTTTCTTTTGATTATAAAAATAAACCATCTTCCTTTGGTTATGAATTTAAATGCTTTCCAAGCATTTATAATATATTCTCAAGAATTCATTACTGAGTTTTTCATATTGTAGGATAATACTTACAGAGAACAGATTATTATAGACCCATTGTTATATTTTAAGTTAGGATATGAAAACCATACTTAATAATATTATAAATGCGAAAGTAACTCTGTCTGTCTGTTACTCAATCATGCCTTAACTTTGAACCAATTTGCATGAAATTTGGTATAGAGATATTTTGATACCCGAGAAAGGATAGAGGATAGGTTTTATCCCGGAAATCCTACGGGAACGGGTTTTTCTTTGAAAACGCAGGCGAAGCCGCGGGCGGAAAGTTAGTTCAATAAAAATTAATTAAAATAAAAGAGTGTTAATAAGGACCATACAATATATAACAAGACTTTACAAATCATTAAAGGTACTGAATGAATTAGAAACACACATTGGTGTATCAATTAATTTACTAATTACTATGGCCTCATGCTAAATACATAATCCTAATAAGATAATAGGTACATATGATAATGTTATCAAAGTACCTTGATTTTTATTGACAATTTTAATGACGATAATAATTAAAAAATTTCTACCTCCTTTCATATTTTTCTTTTACATAATAAAGCAGTAGTGTAGATAATAATTCGAAAATAATAAGTTAACACCGATTCTGACGTTCAACGTAAAAACACAAATTTTTAAGTTTAAATAAACATACTATTATCAACGGACGATGAAGCATAACAGTTCAACTAACTACGTACGGAACCCAGGGCGTAAAAATAGAAAACTTGATACCAATTACTGATATGACTTCAACAAGTTAATTTATAATATAGTGCATACATACTCACTTTTATAAACAGATACCTATGTCACTTAAGAAATATTTTCGAATCGGTATATTAGCGTTTCATTTGAGCAAAACAGTGTTATTAATACTTTAAACCACACAAAATAAACAAATAAACTTATCACACAAAGAAAGCAAGCAGCAAAATAAAACTTGATACGGGTAGGCGTCAGACTCGGTCCGTCAAAGATGAACCAGTGTTGCCAGCACCATTTTAAAATGTACCACATTTTAGAAGTTAATGTTCCAAGAAAAAAATATGTTCGGTAAGAAATCTGCTTAATTCATTGACAGAAATATATAACTGTGATAATAATGATACTTACATGACTAATAAGTTTTCTTTTAATATTCTTATAGTAAATAGTATAATAAGAGGCAAGAGCTAGCGCGCACGAGCAACTTTGTCTCCGCAACTTTTTTGTCTCCGCAACTATTTTGTCTCTCCCACCTATGGGCTAGTATGAAAGTGCGCGCACGTAGCGACGCAACTCCCCATACAAATTGATGGGAGAGACAAAATAGTTGCGGAGACAAAGTTGCTCGTGCGCGCTAGCTCTAAATGTATGAATTTTATCAATAATTGTGAATTGGCAATACAACTTGGAATTGATTTTTGTCAAAAGCTGTCAATTAAAACAAAATGTCATGAAGCGACACAGATACACTAGTGGATTTCCAAAAATAGAATATTTCTTGCCTATATTTCTTGCTCTGTGATTTCTTGTTTGAAATAAACTTAGGGAAATGGATTTTGGTAATAAATGGTTAAAAATTACCCAAACTGCGGTTCATACGTACTTAATTTAGATTTTTAGGAAGGTAAACAAATTTAAGCAACTAAATAATAACAAGAAATTAATGAAGACTAAAATTGTAAAATGGTTACGATAATATTTTTTTACTCTTGATACTGATTATTTTAAATAATTTCAGCTAACGTATATTATAAAGCATAGTAATAAAAATCGATCTAAATGAATGTAGCGGTGCTGCGGTGTATGAATTAAAATGTATATATTAACCTAGCGATAGTTTAAAATAATATTTTAATATATATGTAGTCTATATACGCAACAAATAAGAACACTTACAATTTAAATATCCCTAATAAGCAATATACAGCTTTTTCTATCCATAAAATACAACACTGAAAGCCATAAAATATCAGTGCTTAGGAAAAATATGCCCAAATTACATTGTGATTTGATATTGCTCGTGTAAGTGCAATTTTGTATCCGTGTGTATAATTGTATGATTAAAACCTGCTGTACGCTTTAATGTTTACACTTCACTCATCTCACTTTTTCACAATATAAAATTCATCATGAAATTTTACCGGATAAGCCAACTATCAAACACTTTAACACATAGAGACCACTATTAAGATGTATGTTTCACAATATCATGGCCAATTTAACGTTATTCATTTTTCATATCGCTTTTTTAACGTTAATTAAACTTTAATATTGTATTTTTAATACAATTAGCTTGATAAGCCGAAATATTTGTGCAAATTATCACGTGTATGTACTCGTATATGAAATCTGCAGAGTTTAAGGTCAGGAAAGGGATGGCAAATACTAAATATACATAAGTGTGAGCGAGAACTATAATAATGATCAAGGTAGCGTTATGAAACATGAATGGCGAGATTTATCTGAAGATATTTATTTTACTGCTACGATGGTTTGAGTAATAATTTGAAATTAAGCATAAAAATAAGCTAAAATTACTACACCTATACGATTGATTGCACTTAGCGTAAATAAATGATCCTATTTTTATTTTATGTAGACGTATTCAAAATGAGCGTTACTTGATTATTAAAAAAATAAGCATTAATAGTTTATAACTACTCCACGTACAAGCTATGTACAGTTTCCCTGTGATTACTAAGCATCTTTGGGACATGTGAATTGCATCTCTCGATGAAATGCCCTTGTATGTTCGGTAAAATATTGATTAGCGGGCCTCATGCAATGCGCACTGGGGAGTGTCAACACATGCGCAGTTTAAAAATAAACCCTCTTATTATAAGATAATTATAGACAGATTGTATAATGTACGTAATTGTTACCTAATTGAAATGTGTTTTATTTTAGTTTTGCTTTTATATTTATATATTTGTAACTTTTAATTGCTTTACATGATATGTTCGATTATTTGGAAATAATCTACTGATCGTAATAAGCAAATAATTTACGACCACTAATTTAGTCAGTACAGTATTTTATGACGAATTTTTTCTAATTTATAACATTATTAAAATTATTGATTTCAATCATATCAAACAAGTAAAATTTAATTCAGCGAGTTTTTAAACTATCATGAAATTGTCAACTGTCAATGTCCGGAAAAAGGTCTGCTAAATCAATGTCATCGTCAGCTGTTGTTTTACAGTTTGTTTTGGCGCGAATTCTTATCTTGTACAATAATTTTTAAAAATCATATATAGCAATTAAAATTTAATTAAAATGTTAAATATATCTACTGAACGGCAAATAAAACTCATAAGAAAGTACTTGAAAGTGAAGATATTGGAAGATTATGTAAAATTCAGAGGAAATGAGAACGAAACTAAACATGTATACGATTTGATGATGAAATCAATTGTACAGGGAGAATCTCACTCCGCGTTGATACTAGGACCTAGGGGATGTGGTAAAACAACGGTAACATTACATTTATAGTATTACTTTATTTTTTCGCAGAAATATAATGTTTGTGGTATCAGAAAATTTTGGCCACTAAAATTCATAGAATTCTATTTGATTAACAAATATGTTAAATTTATCATTATTCATTGTGAAAAACATCATATACTTAGAGCATTAAACCATTAATACTCTTAGGCCTTATAGGTACCCCCTAAGAGATTGTTAATCTATTTGAAACATAAACAGTTAATTGTATTATTTTGTATCAATCTGTGCTACTTTACTACATGTAATGCTGTTCATCAGTGCATAATATCTATATTGTGTTAAGGTTACCCTCATAATATAATATTCATTATCCATAATTTGTAATTACACAAATATTCCGTATTCCGTTTAATGTGAGGCTATTTACGTATTTTGATAATTATTTTATTCTATTACAGCTCATAAACTCAGTACTTCACCAAGTTTCAAATGAGGTTGACATGGAGCATGATGTTATTATTGTCAAATTGAACGGTTTACTGCATCAGGATGATAAAGTGGCTCTGAAGTCTATAACAGCACAGGTTCGTTTAAACTAAAAGCTTTTTTGATAAAATAAATAAATATTTCAGTACAATTTTCACACATGGCACGATCTGAACCCATACTAAGCTTTTGCTTGTGTTATATAACTAGATGGCTGATAAACATACATGTATAATTTTGAATAAATACTTATATAGATAATCAACACCCAGACACAGCGCAAACATCTATGTTCATCACACAAATATTTGCCCCGGGTGGGAACTCACAACCTCTGGCTAGGAAGGCAGTAATTTTTAACTGCTTAAAAATTATGTATTTCTGTTGCTTATTAATTTTATTCAATAATTAGCTGCGTTTCGCTGTTTCCCCCTCGTGGCTCCGCTCCTGTTGGTCTTAGCGTGATGATATATTCCTCGATGAATGGGCTGTCTAACACCAACAGAATTTTTCAAATTGGACCAGTAGTTCACGAGATTAGCGCATTCAAACAAACAAACAAACTCTTCAGCTTTATAATATTAGTATAGATAACATGACGGCTTATAGTCTTGCAGTAATGCCACTGGACTATACTGTATTTAATGTCCTAATATTATATTTTTGAAGTAGTACTTTTTAGTAAAGTATACCTCCCTTTTTGAATGCAAATTGCAATATTATGTAATTATATCGGAAAAATTAAAATATTATAAATATTTTATATCAGAAATTTCTAAACAATAGAAATAATTCAACCACAAGGTGGGATTCCATCCCTCGTCTTTCTACCCTTAAATTTTTCTATTCCTTAAAAATTCCTCATTTATCAAGCATTTGAATGCTATAAAACTTAATATTTCAGATGAAACTAGAAAACGCAGTAGGCGACAGAGTATTCGGTACATTCGCGGAGAACCTCAGCTTTCTTTTGAGTTGTTTAATCTCTGGCGTCGATAGGAAATGTCGATCCATGATATTTATACTGGAGGAATTTGACATGTTCTGTCATACTGGAAAAACTCAGACGTTGTTGTATAATTTATTCGATATTACTCATAATAAACAGGCGCCTATGTGTGTTTTGGGTGAGTTTAATATTATTTCTAACATTTTCTACTACATAACTCGAACTTGAACATTTATTTATTCAATAACTAGCTTCCGCCCGCGGCTTCACCCGCGTGGTGTTTTGATAAAAGGTAGCCTATGTTCTTTCTCAGGGTCTAAAGATTGTCTGTGCTAAATTTTATCAAAATCGGTTGAGAAGTTAAAAGAAGGAAAGCGTAACAAACAGACAGATAGAGTTACTTTCGCATTTATAATATTAGTAGTGATTAAAGATTTTGACGGATTTAAACCCTATTTATTGATAACTAGCTTTCCGCCTGTGGCTTCGCCCTCCTAGTCTAAAATCTAATAAATTATATACTAAAATCTTCCTCTTGAATAACTCTATCTATTAAAAATACCGCATTAAAATCCGTTGCGTAGTTTTAAAGATTTAAGCATACAACATAGGGACAGAGAAAGTGACTTTGTTTTATACTTTTGTTCGAAAACTGTCGTGGATTTTTAAAAGACTAAGGGTATTACTGGAACACAAAATCATCTTTATGGTTTACAAAGCTCTTTGCCACTCAATTATCCAATATTGCATTTCGGTATGGGGTGGCACTTTCAAAACGTCGTTATTAATTCTAGAAAGAGCACAAAGAGGCATTCTCAAGGTCATTCTTCATAAACCTTTTAGATATCCAACTGACCAGCTGTATAGGGAAGCTAAAATTCTGAATGTAAGGCAGACATATATATTGCAAATAACACTTAGACAACATAAAATAACACCTCTTTGTGCTGTATCTTCTGGTAAGAGAAGAAATGACCTTGTATGCTCTAACCATATTACGCGTACTGGTTTCCTTCGTCGCCAATCTTCATACATGAGTATATTTTTATATAAAAAGGTCAATAAAAGCCTTTCTATACACAATCTTACCTTAGTAAAATGTAAAAAGAAGGTTACAGAGTGGTTGCTGACCCAGAATTATTCAGA
>CAJQZN010029963.1:0-30951 GCA_907164685.1 Colias eurytheme | reverse complement strand
TTGGTTCTTTGATATACTGTTTCTCTTCCTATTTCGGTTAGAGTCCGAGCTGTCTGGCTGGTCGCAGTGGTTGCGTTTATTAGTGCGCATCTTATCTGCACAGGAAAATATCCGTAATTTAAAGTCATTTATTAACGCGTAATTTTTAATCTTTTGCCTTTAGATAGATCCATCAGACATAATTTTATTATTGCAAGACGTTTTTTTCGTTGTTAAATAGGTGCCAGACGCAATTTTTTATTTCAAAATCATTAAAATGTCATCGAAATAAGTGAAATTCCATCAACATGAGTCCCCGTGAAGGATATACTATGTATAATATTCATTTTACTATTTACAATTTTTTAGCAACAATCTACCATGGTGCCTCCTTTTCCCAACAAACCTCAAATAGGACGTTAATGTTAACTACATAGATAAAAACCAAATATCATCAAATTCATATTAATACTCAAAAGTGTAACAAATATGAAACCATATATTAAAAATATTAGTTTACTAATTATTCAATATATAAGTTTTAAAAAAGGATAATATAATATAAGTAATAAAGTTATTACTTACCTTTTAAGCGGACTCATATTGATGTAATTTCACTTATTTCGATGACATTTTAATTATTTTGAAATAAAAAATTGCGTATGGCACCTATTTAACAACGAAAAAAACGTCTTGCAATAAAAAATTTATGTCTGATGGATCTATCTAAAGCCAAAAGATTAAAAATTACGCGTTAATAAATGACTTTAAATTACGGATATTTTCCTGTGCGCATTAATAAACGCAACCACTACCGCCAGCCAGACAGCCCGGACTCTAACCGAAATAGCAAGAGAATCAGTATATCAAAAACCCAACTATACTAAAATGACTTTTTTTTAAACGTTAATAGCTCCCGTACCAATAAATGCGAGTCTGATGTGACACGTTTGACATTTAGCTGTCATGACACAAGTAATAGGTATTAGGTATATAATTGTGTAATGTAATTCTATTTTTCATTTTTATCGTTTTACCACGCTGATACATGGAACTACTACTATGAAAGGTACCTATAACTCATCAAAAATAAAACAAATCTTTGAGATTATGTATGAAAATACCAACTTGATTTTTCACACGTCACTATCATCACTACATAGTATAAAACAAAGTCGCTTTCACTGTCCCTATGTCCCTTTGTACGCTTAAATCTTTGAAACTACGCAACGCATTTTGATGCGGTTTTTTTTAATAGATAGAGTGATTCAAGAGGAAGGTTTGTATGTATAAAAACATCCATTAAATAGTGGAGAAGTACTGTTATTTTTGAGGTTTCTAATATTGTGATGTCGTAAAAAATTACATTTTTTCCGCTTACATTGCAAACGCAGGCTGAACCCTACGAGTTTTATCAAAATAATGTACTAAGTATTATACACATTAAAAAGGTCTACAGAAAAGTCCGCGATGGTATATGTCTATCTCTTATGGATAATCCACAATAACTTTTGTTTGTCCTTTACTTTTTACGACAAATAATAGCTAAATTTCGAAGCGATTTTAACCAATACAGCATTAATCCTTAACCAATTAAATACCTTGAATACATTGTTCATTTAATATAGATCTATATGGCCCGTATGATTAAAGTGAATATTTTCGAAGATATTACAGATTTAAAAATTGCGGGACGTACCGTTTGCGGCGGTACCGGCCGGCCGCCCGGCTATATATTTTATACCCGTGCGAACTTCGCACGGCACTGCGAAGCCGGAGCGGGCCGCTATGTTTTTATATACAACGTTCACAGTTTTTCTGTAGTGTATTTAGTATCAGCATTGCACCCGTGCGAAGCCGGGGCGGGTCGCTAGTAATACATAAAGTAATGAACATATAAATCTATTAAGTATTAAGGTAATAGGTTTATCAAGGTGGAATTGTGAAGCAATCGAACCCCCGGCCTCTTAACTGTACGTTAGCATCTAAGGCAGGGTACATAAAGGCAAGTATATCCTTTTATAGGGTCGCAGTGCGTGCCAGGCCTTAATGAGCGCACGCTGGGAGCGGGCTTTTTATTGTACACTAGATGAGGTCCCCGACTTCGCTCGGATAGATTGAGTTTTCCTGTACACGCTTAAATAAATAATGATTGATGTGCGATACTTGAAACGTAAATTGAATTGGTGGGCTGAGTAATATAAAACGCACACATACACACAAATTAATGAATAAGGTGTGATATGCGAGTAGGTAGTCTTAAAATAAAATTACATGATATCACCTATGGGGCTATGATGAATATTAAATAATAATATTATGGTGTTATAATGGACAACAGTAAACTCAATGAACAACTCACAACACAATATTTAAATACATCGACATATTATTTATTACCTAGGTAAAAAAAACGCTAGGAAATTAGAATTTCATTTGGATACCTACGTCGATTAAAAATAAAGTACCTATCTATAATGATTTTCAATACCTTTAATAAAAAAATGAAAAAAAAAATTCTACGTGCCTTCACCCTACAATATTTTAATCATCATTATTTAGTTCGTGATACAATATTCGTTTTTTACAGCGATCCTCCATAATCTCTTCTAATCCCGTCTAATCCCTACTAACATTATTATTTCGGTGGAATCGATAAAGAAAAGCATAGAGACAGATAAGTTTTTATCGCGACAACGAAACTTAAATCGAGTAAAATACTGGATGTATCCACGCGAAACGCCGAAACCTAGTACCCACCTAGACTAAAATCATTCCACACTTCTAAACATAATTTTACGTAGGTAGTGTTCAATTATACAAATTACAAATACATAGGTAGTTAGGTACTATTATTTACAAAAACATTGGTAAATCTCTATTCATATCGTAATTTTTACAAGCCATTACCATGCCATTACTTATATTATTTCGCTATCTAAATAACATTAAACATTTCTAAATACACAGTTAAATCACATCAGCCTATTCCCGTCCACTGCTGAACGTAGGCCTCTCCGCATGCCCAGCGCGGTGACTATGGCATATCCTCCCAGATATAGAAAAAATACACAGTAAACAGACAAAATATTCACGAAATGATTCCACTAAATAATTAAGAACCTATTTCTATACCAATTGCAATGTTAGAAAGGAAAGTTTTCTATTCAACAAAAACCTCAATAACTGCTGGATTGATTTCAAAATTGCTGTCACCAGCAGAATACTACATTATTCCTGAGTGACGTAGGCTATATTTTATCCTAGGTTTTATACCGGGTCGGACCTGGTTTTATAAAAAGGTAAGAGAGGTACTTGGCTAGCAATGTGGGATGCTAATAGTCTTTAGGATCAAGTGGGAGTGCGTGACTGCGTGATACAACAATCTTTTTGCCCTAGATACCTACCGATGCCTGTTTCTGGAATAAATTTTACAAAACAAATACTCACGTTTTATTTAAAATAAACAGACTAATGATTTCATCTTGTTTTGCTATAACTTTGGAGCTTTACTGAAAACTGTAAAAAGATCAATTGTTACCATTGTTACACTTTCTGAAGAGAAATTTGCATTTTTCATCTTTCATTTTATTTTTGCGTAAATCTGAACGGTTGCCTACGTAACTAATGTTGTGTCCACAGACATGTATATTGTGTCCTTAGTCTAGTCCCTCGTGTAGGTACTTTTCGCTACTTGAATAACATAATATGCATATTGTATTCCTGAAAAAAGGACTACCTAACTACTGTTTATAATTTAAAATGTTTTTGTAATAAATGGTCCATTTATCGAGGAAGGCTATGCAGCGTCACGCTTGGATCAATAGGACCGAAGCATCAAGGGCAAAATATTCCTTTCGACAGCATACTAGTGTGGGTATCTTACACCCAAGCCGCAGTGCATCGGTTGCTACGTGAACGTATAACGTGATACCCAAAGGTTCACCACCAGGCAGCAAGCTGCAGCTTGGCGCATAGCTTCGTGACCGCAGCAGCAACGAGCTATCGCATCGCTAGATCGGACCCGATCGGGTTTCGCGGTTTCGTAGGACGTTGACTCTGTCATACATACACATGTTTTAAGACGTGAGACAATTTGAAGTGACAGTACAAAGTTTAATAGATAGAGAAGAATAGGTCATACTTTAACAGAGTGTATTGTTACCCACATCCATAGGCATATAATATACCTTCTTAGTATGACCGTCGTAATACATATTTAGCTTACACAATCAATGTTGTGTTCAATAATCTTATAGGTACCAATTTTCAATGGAACTTCACTAATGCGCTTCAAGTCTACTTGAATAAATGAATACTTATTTGCGTTTGTATCAAGAAGGTAGGTACTTATATTATATTTTTAATAACTATTTCTCAGAAAGAACGTAATGCAATAAATTGGAAAAAGTTCCCAAGAAGACTGCTCTAGAACTAATAAAAAATCGATATTCGATATTAAGCCCCCCCCCCCCCCTCTCCCTTCCATTTAAGCCGTCTCTGAGGTGCTCACAGTTTAATTAGCGCTCCGATTATATCCACACGAAATTGATTGCTTGATGCTTCCTCGTTATTTACTTTTTAAATTAAAATTCAATTTGATGCTGAATTACTGTGGTGTTTACGGTTGCCTTGGCTCAAAAAATTTTAAGCGTCAAGCGGCATAGAGTAAAGAAAATATTAGTATCTGAAAAAGAGCAAAAAATTATCAAGAGGATTAGCTAAACCGTAGCTCCGCTCTTATGAATGCAGTTCATTTTAAAAAATAATTTTACTTGAAGAGATGGAAATATTTGTTTTTTGTTCAGTTTCAAATAACAAAGAGCCCTCGATTGCAGTTAGGTATATTTTTTACCAAAGTAAGTTTAAGGAACTGCATTGTTATTGTATCTTTTGGAAATAACAATAATTAATAATGCAAATTGCAATACAGATTTATAGGTACATATATATAAATAAACAAAATTTCCTTTATAATTTAATGCCCTGCTTGATATATAAAACCTTAAATAATCATGCTAGTCTCTTCAACCAATAGTAATAAAAAGTATTATGTCTATAATATACAGAAACGAGCACTAAACTCGCTTTTCCTACAAGACTCCATCACCTAAAGCATGATAATATAAAGAATATAATGAATACATTTTGCTAAAGGTCTTATTCATAGACTGACACTGTAAAAGGAAGGCCTGTATTTACACACAAGAGAGATACAATATTTATGCGCTATACAAGCTTTGAAAGCGTATATTTAAATATATGTTATTGTACTGTTTATTGTAGCTGAGATAAAAGGGAACAAGGCTGGATCGGATGAAAGGAGATGTATGTTATACCTACATTAATTCAACGACTACACGAGTTTGTTTCATTTCTTTATACAATTTGTAGTTCTTAAATTACTTAAAATAAAGTATACTTCCTTTCGTTATATACATAATGACATTGATATAGATGAAAGGATTTTCGATTCCTTTGCTTTCAATACCTATTTAACTAATTTTGAGACAGATGATATAATGATGATGATAATAATATTAAAATTCTCGAAAGGGCCTCTGCTTGTTGGATCCGTGTCCCCACGTAAGCCTTCCAAAGATCCAAGTAGGTACCGTCCTTCTGGTGGTACCCGAGTATTATGGAACTAAGAAATGTATTATGGAGAGAGACATAATACTAAGTATTATTAAAAATTAATCTACTGTAGCTCGATTAAATCTTATGGCTACCTCTTTGCCATATTAAATCTTTCGAAATCCACAGCAAATGAAAGAAAATACTCCATCATTCCGTTACCAGATTTATATCCAACTGTACAAGAATTGAAGTAATAAAAACGTTGAAACGTGTACTTTGGTGAATTCGTGGATGTTTTGTTTGAAGCATCTCCGAGCGATTGCGCCTTGAGAGATTTAGTAGGCGCAGTCGTGCGTACAGGATTAACTAGCAATTCAGATTTACGTTATTTGAAGTCTACTTGCTCTTATATGAGTACTGTATAGTATACATGTCTACATTAGCTAAAGTTGCTGTTGCCTGTTGTTTCCATGTTTTTACCGTAATGTTATAACTTATAGTGACTCAAATGATCTGTTGGTTCGCCACTTAGGTGATAATTGTGATGTTAGCAAATAAGTACTTTAATGTGAGTTTTATTAGTTATCACAATAAATAAATAATTTCTTAATTATTGTTGTTACATTTACTAAATCCTATATTCGACTCCTACACTGATACAATTTTGTCCTGACGTATCTATAATAACTTATTACCTAGTTACCTACCTATTTTTTTATTTATAAGATCTTATTGTATAGTTTTTTTTTTGAAAGCTAAGGTTATTTAGATATAAAGTAGGTTATATAAATCGACGACTCAGTTGCAGATTCAGGTAAATACAAACAAGTTTTCCATTCGCTTGGAAAATTGCCCAATAGACACATTTAAGTTACCAAACGAAATATAAATTGGATTCCTGAATTTTTGTATCAACAAATATTTAAAGTCTCGAAAAAGTAACTAGCTTCGTGCAAATAAAGAACATTAATGTAGTCAAAGGAGTAAATATTTGAGGCGGAAAATACGAGGATCTCTGAGACTGGGAGGGCGTCTCGAGGGCTCGCAATTTTGTTTTTTTCTCCAACATTATCAAACCTGTCTTATTGTTCTCACAGATAAGTTAAAATTACATAATCTCTCTTTGAATCTTTAAGTAACTAACGAATTTCTAAAAATAAAAAGCTTTTTGCCAATTCCGATTACGATTTTAGCTAGTCTTTAAAATAAATTATTATTAATCTATACATATTTAGTTCCATTGTAATAGTTTTAAGTTGTGAAGGCAAATAAATGAAATTTTTATTTTATATTTTTTAATCTTAATAAAACACCGTAAATGACAAAAAATAGCATTGTCTTCACCATGTTATTAACAACGTTCAACTCTTAAAATCTCAGAATAGAATTATAAAGATTTACAAGTGAAATGAGCTAGCGAAAAATAACCCTACTTTGTAAAATACGCTCTGAAAGGTATTCTGTAGGTCTTTGTGTGTATGTATGAATAGATTGAAAGCAAGCAACCCTCACAGTTCTGACCGCATCCCATCTCAGCAGTTGTGATTGTACGATCTTTACAAGTCTTTAGATACCAGTCTACTTACATAATATAACCTTGCTATTGTGTATTATCTTGAGAAAAACATAGACTTATACTCTTTTCAGGATGTTATTGTGCTTTGGAGTGATAAAAGTAGAGTTATTTCAATAAGGTTGAAGCTATGAAGCTGATTATTGTGATGAATATTTAAGCTAAACCAAGTAATCATTTTTATAGCACCTGCTATAAAATTCCCCAATGAATTGCAAGGGAAACACCATCTAAGCTTTCTTAATATTTCGTTAGAGACCTTAACATCGATTTTGTGTAAATGAAGGAATATAAATAATGATTGATGTCGATATTGAAGCCAATTGTAAACGAATGTAATTACATTTATATTACGGCACTAATTACAGCGTTTAAGTACCAATCAAGTTGAGAAATGTGTCTCTGGTTTACTTTACAAATTAAACGTTTGAATTCATTTTAATTTCTTGTTAGTAAAACGTAAATTACATTTAGTAAGTCATTACAATGAAATAGGTACAATTTAACACCTACTATTGTTATACATATAATAATATGTAATTCCTCTTTAATTGCATCCATTGTATTATTTTTTATCGATTGACTTCAAAACTGAGTAGGTAACTGAATTTTGTTGGTGTAGGCTAATGTCAGCCTGTAATGTTTTCGTCTTTAAAATAATAATTCAAAATTCTTTTACCCTGATTTATTCTCCATAGAAAAAAAAACACAACAGTGATTAGGTGTAACACGACTAGAAAGTTAATTGTTAAGGAGAACAGCTTAAAAGCTATTTATACAAAGGGGACGTGGAATTGATGACATTTAAAAATCATGCCCGAACCGAATTATATTTTGAACTATCGTGGGGTAAAGTTCCCGAAGTTTGAGTTCGATTGTGCGACTCTAAGTCGCCTTTTGTTGTTTTCCCGAACAAAAGGGGAATATTTTTAAAGAACTCTTCAAATAAATCGTTTTTGTTCTGTTATCGTTTGATAAATATAGCGAAGTTTCGCCGCTCCGAGGACAATGACGACCGTCTCTCGTGTTTTTATTGCTAAATTACTTTTTCTGAATATAACTTATTATACAAGGATATTATTATACAACTGACTTGTACAAACTTCTACTTTGTACGTTAATAATATCCCATAAAGAGATATCGTCTTCCTTTGAAGTTTCCTCGAACGAACTTTATTATGAAATATTGTTTTCTACGGATAATTAACTGTCAATGACCTATATTTTTGTTATATTTATGTCGTAGCAATAAATAAATATGAAATATATAAGAGCTTTATTTATTATAAAAACTATATACTTACCTATGTACTCAAAACTCATATATTCCTTAAAGCATCATGCTTACCTACATGATAGCCAAATATCATTCATATCGATATGTATACAGGCGCAACACATATACTTTTAACAAACATAATTGATTTTCAAAGATTAGCATCGGCCCCAAAAATAGCAATTTTGAAAGTTGTTCCGACGCGGGGGTCGGTGACGGTAATTACAACTTACAAGCAAATAACCGACCGGAACACTATCACATTGCAATTATTATTAAATGTACTTATTATACATTATTTTAATAATTATATTCATCCAAATATGGAAGCAGTATTTACAATTTACATATTCAAGTTAGTTAATTGCATATTAAAATTTAAAACCGTGATTTAAATATTTATTTCATTGAAAATATATTTTAGTAAGTTAATTATATACTTAGTAGGTATATGATTTACTAGAGATATCCAAACTCAAACTATGTTATTATGGAAATATTATGATATCAGCTGTATGACTGTTTCTAACTAATAAATTATTGCCAAACTGACGACCTTAAATTAATGAACATTGAATACCGAAGTCATATTAATATAATTAGGTATAATTTTATTGAAGAAAAATTATTTCAAAAATAGGTACTCAAATAAAACACAAGATTTAATTTTTTTAAACATTTATTGCTCTTACTACTACTACATTAAAATAATAACAACCTGATTGTCAGAATGAATAATATTAAAATTTTATTTTAATAACATCTTTCGTTACAGTTATTGTAAATAATATTTACATTCAATGATTCACTGTTTATATACAATGAAGTGATTTACTCATAAATAAACATCAATAATTGCTGTAACAATTCGGAGAACAATTATTGTCATTGCGTATTTCATTATTAATTATTATTATTACTGCGAAATAGGACCGTAATTTAGTGCCATTAAATCAAAAACATTCTGGTATAATCGAAACGTGTTATCTTATTTAATTAAACAGAAAAAAATGAATGCCGAAACAGCTAAGTATAATACAAATTTATAGAATCGTAAGTTCAATTCCAACACATTAAATATCATTTATTGCAGGAACTCATAATATTATAATCATGAAGGCAAATAATATGTCCGTTGCTCTCATTATCTGAAACAAAAATAATAATATTAAATTAAAATGAATATTAATCAAGCAATAACTTTCTCACAAATTCATTTCATACAATTTACGTCTTTTGATAAAATGTTTGTGATTAATAAATCCCGTATGAAATGTACTGTAAATTTTATTCCTGTTTTAATAATATATCACATTATTCACACCCGTAATCACTACATAGTATAAAACAAAGTCGCTTTCACTGTCCCTATGTCCCTATATCCCTATGTCCCTTTGTACGCTTAAATCTTTGAAACTACGCAACGGATTTTGATGCGGTTTTTTTTAATAGATAGAGTGATTCAAGAGAAAGGTTTATATGTATAATAACATCCATTAAATAGTGGAGAAGTACTGTTATTTTTGAGGTTTCTAATGTGATGTCGTAAAAAATTACATTTTTTCCGCTTACATTGCAAACGCAGGCTGAACCCTACGACTTTTATCAAAATAATGTACTAAGTCTTATACACATTGAAAAGGTCTACGGAAAAGTCTGCGATGGTATATGTCTATCTCTTATGGATAACTCACAATAACTTTTTTTGTCATTTACTTTTTACGACAAATTATGGCTAATTTTCGAAGCGATTTTAACCAATACAGCATTAATCCTTAACCAATTAAATACCTTGAATACATTGTTCATTTAATATAGATCTATATGGCCCTTTACACCGTATGATTTAAGTGAATATTTTGGAAGATATTACAGATTTAAAAATTGCGGGACGTAGCGTTTGCGGCGGTACCGGCCGGCCGCCTGGCTATATATTTTATACCCGTGCGAAGCCGGAGCGGGCCGCTTTGTTTTTATTTACAACGTTCACAGTTTTTCTGTAGTGTATTTAGTATCAGCGTTGCACCCGTGCGAAGCCGGGGCGGGTCGCTAGTTACTGAATATAATTTCACATTAAACAATATACCTAAGCCTACCAATCTGTTATCAAGCATTTTATAATATTGCACGCCTCATAAGCGAAGCGTTGAGGTGGGTACTACTGTCACTTCGCGCAAAACATCTGATTTTTCAAACTTAAAATGTCTTTATGTATCATACATTGCACTTGTAAGATAATACATACACACACATATTAAGAAAAAACACTATTTTTAACGTTCATGATATTTTTGATGTCATTTTTGTTATTTAAACTAGTTAAAAAACAGTTTAAAAAAGTTCTGTCTTGGACGTCCGTGTGTCTGTATGTGCGGATCCTTTTTCTTGTTAACACGATAGCGACCGAAATACTTTACTAATCGAGTCTTTTTTTTTCTCTTACGCTTGAGTATGCTCAGGAATAGAACCCTTTCATTTTTCAGGGTCTGATTCGATGTGGTTTAATTGTTATTAAATAAACAAAAATAATAATTAATAAATATTTATTAAAAAAAAATTATGAGGCGTGCACTTTTGGATTTTCCAAATTATTTAATATCCAGGGCTAAGCAAAAGCAGTTCTTATTAAAACGGATTAAATACTATAATAAGCTATAAAGCAGGTAAAAAGTAATTTACTCGGCTCCATATGAAGCCCAGTCTGAATGGAGCCTAATCCCTATTCAGGACATGAGCTGAGAGCTCACTGGGACGTCGCTTTGTATTATATTTGTAGTCTAGGAGCGAGGAGCTTTTATGGAATATTAAAAAATATATAAATTCTTTTGGTTTGTTCTTTTTTTAAAGCTGTGTACTTGTTTCGAATTTGAAATAATACATATAACATTACAGTATACAGTAGTATATTTAACACATTTCACTTATCACGTCTTCCTCTATACGTTTCTATACTAATATTATAAAGAGGAAAGGTTTGTATGTATGTATGTATGGTTTTCACGCATAAACTACTGGACCGATTTTGATGAAATTTGGCACAGATAATCTTTAGACCCCGAGAAAGAACATAGGCTACCTTTTATTGCGAAATATGTTAGGTACATATTTCGCGGGCCACGGGCGAAGCCGGGGTGGACCGCTAGTATTAAATAAAATAAGTAGTACCTATGTCTACTAGGCAGTTATATAACATAATTAAAATATTACATTTACCTAGCAAAATACCAACAATTTCCTACTTAATCATCGTTTATTATCAATAAAATGCAATATACGACAAATGACTAGCGGATAATAATAATATACTGTGTAATATAATGACCGGAAATTATAGCAGCGAGTATGAATCGTCAAATCAAGCCTCCGATTCCGAAAGTTGCTTTTACCAAACAAGTCGACAATCTTGATAAGTTAAGCTCTTTAATCACCCAATTTATAATTTTTAAATGAATTGTAATTGTGATTTTTGGACAACTTAATAGCATTTCATTGCCTGATTGTCTTGGTGTTGTTACATGCCATTTTTTATAGCCAAATCTTAAAGATGGTATTAAAGGCATTCTTTCTTTTATAACAACTATTAAGATTTTCAATCAATCTTTTCAAATTTTTCTTAGAATCAGAACTTATAGATATTATAATTATTTAAGAATACAATATACATACATAATATATATTTATTTCGCAACTGCGAAAAAGGCGCTCTAGCTCTTATAGTAGGTATGTAATTTTAAACCAAATCGCGTGATTTACAACATATGCCGTCTCTTTACTCGTACTTATTTAAATATTTTAAACGTAAACATGTTGGTACAGTTTACTTTTACCGAGAGAACTGGAATCGGAGGGAAATGGGAATAATACAGCTTAATTGGGCACGTTTCGTATTAACAGCATATGCAGGGCACCAAATGTGTAAAACAGGTCGAGTAAGTATGTAAAATTGAGAAAGTTGTAATGTCGAGTATGGACATTAAAAACATTTCGATCAAAAAATAATTGAAGGTAAAATTTTTCCTGTATAGGTCTACCTTTTCTTTCTGCAATACTTTGCTTATGTTAAAGTATTTTCAGTTGGAACCAAATACTTCCTTCAAAGCAATCAGTGCCTGCTAGTAATCAATTCAGTCTTATATCTTATTAATCAATTCAGTCTTATATCTTATCTAAATTATTTCATTTCAAATTATTTCATTTCATTTCATTTCATTATCTAACAACAATTGTTTTAATGAGATTTATTGCCTACATTCTTCGAAACTTCCACTACCAGCTGTAATAAGTAATAACTACAAATAACTTCTACGCAGGACGGAAACCAAATCCGCCCTCACTCCAATAAAACACGAGAACCTATATATAAAATACCTTTTATAATACATATAAAATACCTTTATATGTATTACTATTTACCTTGTATAGTCATAAATTCATTTCCTGTAGTATAGTGTAATTTGGATCGCCTCCTGTAGTTATAACAGGGAGGTCTGGGTAACCCTTCACAGAACTTAGTTGCTAGAGCTCAAACTGCTTATTATCCGACTTGTCCTTACAACGTCCTTAAAGCAGATTATATTAAGAAAGTTTGCACTAAGCCCTATCATATTTTTATAAAGGTAACACCCCAGTAGATTAAAAATCTTGAGAATAATATTAAATTTCTTGGCTAAATTCATAAGCCGCGCAAAAAGATTTAAATTTCAATAAAAACAAAGAACTTTCAGTATATTCTAAATCTCTGATAAGCATTTAATATTAAAATCTATACATCTATTCAAATATAATACAACCGTAACCCTGCGTGAATACAAACATTGTATGTTAATATCGTAACCCTAGCCGAGGCAAATGGAATATTTCCAAGAAAAGAAATTGATGAATAAACATATGCCTTCCCTTATCCACGCATCAGTCACATTTCTGTACCTATTTTCGTTGCTACGCAAAGGTTAATAGTGCTAAACAAAATAATTACAAAGGAAAGCCATTCCTCTGAATTGGTTTATTACGGATAAGTGTCTTCCTAGCAACCGTAACATTTGCATAATAGAACAATATTGTAAACAGCATTGGTGCTAACAGTAGGTGACAATACATAAGAAAAAAGTTTATCTTTAATATGATATGATTTTCCACTTTCCTCGCCGTTAAATACAAAATTTATAATAGAAAAAAGCTTTTATGATTCAATATTTTTTTTTTTAATTAATAAGGACAGCCCAACCACGGTTCCGACGGCCTGTCTAATTAAACTAACTTCGCATTTACTAGAAACACAACTGAAATCGTTTCTTGTTGGATTCTTAGAAATTGGTAACAAGGACTTTCCAGGGACTGCGCTAGTAAACTTCGCTTGACTTTGGGAAGTATAATACATATATATAGATAGGTACCTAATAACTTATGTATGTTTTCTAATAATTAGGTAATAACGCTATCAATGATTAATAATGCTATTTCTTTGTGTGATTTTTTCTATATCTAGATTTCTGGGTATAGCAGATCGTCCGTTGTATCAACTTCTGCGGTACATTGTACAATTATTAAAGTGACAACATTCTCATTATATTAGAAAGACTGGAATTTATATAGTCAGAAAGTATTAGGTAGGTATGACGTATGACGTAGTTAGGTCATTTGACACGTGCCATTGTTATAATTAAAGTATCGTCCATCCAATTAAATGGCCTAGAATTCTGGATTCAGGTTACCTAAGACTTCGCTGTTAAAGGGATTGTATGAGTGTTATTCTGTCAAGCATTGCATTTTTATATAATTAGTTACGTAATCATTCGTTAAACGTATTAAGTGAAATAATTTATACCACAGCACAAACAATTTTCGCATAAAAGTAGCGCGTAATATAATTTTCACAAAGAGTTTCATTAAAAGTCTCTTTGCAGCTTAAGTACAAAGACATATATGTACAAATAACAGGAAAGGTTGCCCAAAATATCATTATAATATTCTCCCTCTGCTTTGCATTACAATCTATTACAAAAATATGGCATACAATTTGCCTTCATCAAGGAAACAACCCTTTAAATAATCCATTTGTCCTCTCCATGATCCTCGTTGCTGGGGCGGGGGGTAGGCAGCTCACAAACAACAAGATCCAAAAACAATTGCACAGTATACTTGTTCGTAGAGTATCTTAACGTGACTTAAATTCCTCGTATAATTATTTGCAGTACTTTTATTATATTCAAATTTGTCTCTATCAAGAGGTTCCATTCCGCAGTGGTGACATTAAATTTCACCCAAAAAGGAAGAACTTAGCGGTTTGGTATATTTTATTGGCATCAATTATTTTATGTGTGATGTTCATCATTTGGGTATTCATTATTGTATAATTCGGATTTGTGTGAATAAAAGTATGCATGTACTTAATAATTAGCATGTATTCGCTCTACTCTTTTGCTTCACAATATAATTGATATTCAAAATGACAATAGTTCACAAGTCTCATTGAAGTCGGTACAGCTCACGCACACAGGCGCGGCGGGCTCGTTCCCACACAGAGAGAAGACGTCACAACAATGGCTCCGCAGGGCTGTGAAGCGCATTGTCTGCCTCCCGACCGCATTCAATTACACCGAACATTATTTGTGGCTGAGTTTTTATGCCGTCTTCGAGTGCATACAATTTTATTCTCGCATAAACTTAAAATTCACAGCTCTATACGGGCGCATAAAAACGGGTGCGCGCCAACCCTGATTTCAATTTGCGTCGCCGACCCTTTGATATAGACGTTGAGGGATTTGCTAGGAACTACAAGTTTGAAATTTAATAAATTCCCCCGCTCGTAGACATTCAAAGGGTTGTTTACGTAGAAACTAAAAAGGGTTGAAATTCTGCAGATACATTCCGGGAATCTCGAATAGCGTCGGAAATCGGAATTCTGTTCATCACAGAGAACTTGTCAAGCTTGATATTACGAAAATCAACAATTTATTTAGCTCTAGAGGAGAAGAAAATTGAAGAATATTCGAACTTTATAGTCTTACAGTACGTTAAAATGGTTTTAATATATATCATTACTTTTTTTACTATTAATATGATTGTGATTGATGGCATGATGTGAGCGATGGAGCAGATTCAGATACATAGATTTGAAAGACATTTATTAATTATAAACATTAAATGGTATGCATTCATGTTGTACAGCTCTAAAGAAAGTTCTCTATAACGAGTTTGGAAATTATACAAGCGAGACGAGGACAGTTAACTTGTATGCTAATACGAATACATTACATAATACAAATAGCAGTCGACTAGTCTAATATTTGTAAAAATGCTTATTTTTCGCAAACAATGGACAAAAAGCGGGAAGCCAGAAACAACACAATGCGACTAACTAGTAAAGAACAATACGTAACGTAATTTATTTACAAATATCGGTTTGTAGCAGCGAACAGTAAGCGGGAAACAAGTAACATAGTATTTGCTAGCGATACTTTTTCTGGCTACTTGCAAACAATCCAGCTAGGGCTGTCACAATTCACATTTATTTGTTTATCAACATTAAAAAAGGGATAGCAATTTGATACGTGTCACGCTTCGAATCATTTTGCTCAGGGTTTTTTATGAAGTAAGTACAATACAATCGACGTGACGGTTAGCAACATTGCACGATGTTGCATTTTTAGGTTGAAAGTTGGAACTAATGTGTAGTTAAAATGTACATGGGAATAAGAGCATGATTTTGGCATTACTAGTGAAAAGGGAGTAAAGGTCGTATCCCTAATAGTACGAACTATAGACTAGAGAATGTCCATATGCTACTGATATTGGGCCGCACTTTTGTGAGGGTGCGGTGACCCAAATGTTCCTCAATATTTGCTGAAATGTTATTTCGAATTTATTCTCCCTGCGTACATTTTTCTGTATTTCTTCTTAACAAAATAAATTGATAAACTAAGTTATACATTAAATTCGCTTTACGAGGACGATGACGAACGCTGTTTTTCCTCTCTCCATAAAATTTCCTAACAATAAAAATTAACTGGCAAAATAGTCACATCAGAAACTCCTAGAACTCCATAAACATTAAGACCGCAAAGATTAATTTGCGCCAGTTCTATAACAAAAGAATGTCAATAGGCGAGTTTTTAATTGTTTGACATAAAAATGGTCGTAAAGTGGCCGTCCACACGGGGCCTACAGTTTACAGTTTACTGCCTGACGATTGTGCCGCACTTTATGGCTCTGTTACTGGACGGATCTTTCAGTTCCATTAGTATTTGTGGTACAGGAAACTTTGTAACAATGGCTAACAATAACATGATTTAGAAAATCTTTATTGCTAAAGTTCGGTTCCTTTGATATTGTGTTAAATATCATGCTTTAAAACCACATTAAATTCCTTGATTTATAATTTTTAATTTTCTATTAGTAGCAATGATCAAACATTAGTTAGGACCACATTTATTTTAGTTCTATCGTTGTATCAGAAGTATAAATTATTACATTACTTAAAAGTATGTGGTATGGAAAACCTCAAATTAGGGATGTAACGATACCGATACAGATACCGATATATCGGCCGATATATCGGCAAGCCGATATATCGGTATCGCCGATAATAAATCAACCGATACCGATATTTTTTTATTAAATTCTTTCTTTTCTTTTATGTTTTTGCATTGTATTCATTCATATTGTATTATTTCTGTTTCTGTAATAGTGTTAAGGAAGAGCGGAACCTCCTGACACAAGCATTTTATTTGCTTACTAGGAGTGTTCCAATCACAAATTTGTTTATGTAAAGGAAAGAAATAGATAATTTTGAATTTTTTTTATTTTTAACGTGATATCGTTTTTAAAATCGTTTTAGTCGGGTGACATGTTCATAAACTTGTGTCACACCAAAACCTCACGAGCGCGATCGCAGGTATAACGAGAGAGAGACGGACCGATCTCCCGTTTCATCTCGAGCGCTGCCACTTCATTATGTTATCACGTAAACATCTCGATCGTAAACCTACTTTACAAACAACCAATTTTTTTGATATCAAATAATTCAAAAAATCCGCGCCCAATGAACGATGCGGGAGGCCGCCCGCGCGTGCGCACTTTGTTTTCTGAAAAAACTCTACCAATACTGCCGTCCTTTAACTAAAAAGCCGTTAACCCTCAAATGGTCAATTTTCAGTTTTAAATGTAGGGTGATAGAGTTCAGAATTCTCTATCTTTCTGTCTAAGAATCATTAATAGTTATAAATATATGAAAATATTGTAAGCCGTTAAGTAACACAATTTTCAGCGATTCCATAACTTGAAAGCGTCTAACCAACACTACTTCGCTAAATTTCCTTTAAAGTACCTTAACCGCCAGATTTAATAATTATTTTTTAGCTTTTTACTTGACTAAAAGTACGTTATCAGATTATACTTGACTATAGGGACGCAAAAGGACTATAACTGCTTTATGATTTGCTTTCATATAACGATTCCAATGGAAATCCTTACCCTTTTTGCAGTTACTCGCCCTTAACGCTTTTTTAGTTAAGTAATTTTTTTTAAGAAAAATTCTAATAACACTTTTTTGCTTAGCTACAAAGCAGCTAACCCTCATTTTTTAGCTAAAAGGCAGTTATCCGATTCTGGTGATGCATCAGTTTTGGGGATGAGAGTGATGATGAAATAATGTCGCTCCCAAGCAGAGTACCGATTGTTTTTGATTTTCTTTTACAAGACGTATTGTTTCTGATCAGGTTTACTAAGTTTTAAACAATCTAGCAGCTAAATTACGGAAAATATAACAAGTAAAAGTTACGAAAATTTGGTAGGTAATGGTTACGACAGTGCGAACTTTCAATCGTACTTCTCTGTTTAGACTCTGATTTGTCACTGTAACCGAGAAAGAGAAGAAAGACAGTCTGTACTATTTAATTTTTAAAACTATTTATTAATTATGTAATTTACCCCTTGGGTGGAATTAGTAATCGACTGTCAAGCAATGTACTAGAGATGGTGATACAAAAATTGTTAGGAGTACACTACCTTTGACCCGCTGACGGGGAGTCCATTTTGCAACTATTGCTATTTTTTCTTATCTTTATATGTATTAGATTATTAAGATTTGTATTTTTTACATTGTAGAAAATAAAAAGTTTTCTACCTCCTGATATTTTCCACATATTCTGGTATATTATATTTTCTGAATGTGGATGAAAGAGTCTTCTAATCATTTGATAAGCGGTTCTCCATTATTTATTAAGAGCATCCCACATGTAAGAGCTTGAAGCCCTATTGAAACCAGGGTGTATTTTTTCAAAAACCTTGTGCACAAGTCTTAATTTTTTTTTCAGGAAACGATTTATGTTTACATTGTTTGTGGTTCTATATGTACTCAATATCCGTGACTCGCATGAACATGACTGGCTTCGCAGAAGAATATTTATAAAATAACGTTAAAATTGCAATTCTAAATGAATATACGGTTCCAAAAAAGAAAAGCGAGAAGATTTATCTCAATCTTAACCCATTAATGAGCCACTGTAATGAAATAAACGTGAACATGACGAGAAATAAAGGTTAATTTTATCGAAAACTTAAAAGAGTCATTTAGTAAAAGAGTTTAAAATACTTGTTACTCACAATAAGACGCTAAAACCATTAATTTAGATAGTGTTTAAATCCTTACGCCGTTAGTACACCGACGCATTCGCGTGCGGCAGCGAATCTCTGCGAAACTACTGCGTAGCGAAATATCTGCGGAACCTTAGTAAACAGCAATGTTTTCGCAACTTTTTCGCAATGCGTCTGTGTAATGGCCATTTCGCAGTTCCTTGCGAAACAATACTGACAAGGACGCAACTATTTCATCTATCTATGTGCTAGAGTGAGACATATCATATGCGAAAACCTGCCATACTACTGACAGATTTTTCGTTGTTTCGCTGCCGCACGCGAATGCGTCGGTGTACTAACGGCGTTAATACTTAAACCTAAAAGCTTTTGATCCTTTTCCTTTCCATTGGTTGACCTAGAGGATGTAATTCCCGAGAGCAAAGCCTCAGACAGCAGCAAAAAAGTCGCTATGGTATGTGAACGGCCGTCTTGTCCAGTAAATAGTTAAAATTTTCAGATTATATCTAATATCTAATATATATTATAAAGGCGAAAGTTTGTAAGGATGTATGGATGTATGGATGTTTGTTACTCTTTCACGTAAGAACTACTGAACCGATTACAATGAAATTTAGCACACATATAGAGGGTAACTTTGATTAACACATAGGATAGTTTTATCCCGGAAATCCCACGGGAACGGGAACTATGCGGGTTTTCCTTTGCAAACGCGGGCGAAGCCGCGGGCGGAAATCTAGTGCTGAACTAAACGAGAAAAAGTCAATTTAAAAATAAATTATAACAGTTTCTGGGTAAAAACTAATATTTATATATAATATAATTAAATGTCGATCGATGTATCTCACAATAATTATTGTAAGTGTCATAATTTTTAAGAAATAACGATTTCCGTGTTTTTTGCCATTTACTCGAAACTCACTTCGTGGGCTTAACGGCTTTCTAGTTAAAGGACGGCAGAATAGTAAACTTTTATTAGGTACTGATTGTATGTGTATTACTTAAAGTTTAACTGACTTCGTAAAATAATTATACCTACTAAAATAAATGGTTTTGTTGTTTTTTGATTTGGCATTTTTATTTAAAAGAATACGATTAACAGTTGTCTCTGTTAAATGTTGGTAACTTTTTATGCATAATTCACTATTTATTTTTCTACCAAGCCATCGATATCGGTATCGGTATCGGTATCGCCGATACATTACTACAAATATCGGTATCGGTATCGTATCGGCAAAATCATGTATCGTTACATCCCTACCTCAAATGGATAAAAAGTACTTTACGAAATGAAATAAAAACAGAAAGTCCATTTGACGGTGAACGCGGCAGATTTGATTTCAGATTTGATAGGTTTAGCCCGCGGCCGCGCCACCCTCTTGAAAAGGATAAAAGTTGTTTTATTATTCATCTCAGTGCAGTAGAAATGTTTATTTTTTAATGCTCAAAGCTAAAATGGGGGCAAACTCAACGAATAAAGTATATAACAACAGCATATTAATTTTATTAAAAATGTTATGTAATTTTTCTCTTGGGAAATGTTTTACCCTTCAGGAGTATTTAAAATTTTGTTGAGGAATTCCTTTTGAGTTTGAAAGACTGAACCTAACTTTGTTTATCCTTTATCCTTATAAAGATCCAGTTTGAACAATACTTTGACCCAGTGTGGAGCCGTAAGCACTCAGAGCCTCGCTCGCATGCAGCTGAAGGCGCACTGCCCTCGCAGTCGCAACTGTTGAGGCGCACGCATAATGCCGGCGTATTCACATTTTCACGTCATTATGCACTTAGCCGGCTTAGAAGACTTTACAGTAATACCGGGAGGGACTAATGACCCATTGTGGCGACGCTCGATCGCAAAAAATAAGCAATTTGCCCGACGCGGGGCGTCCTTTGTCCCCGTTCACTTCGGGGTGCCATTACACTCGATTTTTTGCCGAAATAACAGGAAGAATATGTGATCGAGGGCGCCGATTGTCGTTTTTTTAAATGAAAATAATAAGACAATAAATAACTTTTGCTAAGCCGATCATATTTCACGGGAATTTGAAAAGAAAATTGTGCAGCTGTCTCGTTTTGGAAATGGGTCGGCGGCAGATTTATGCCCGATACTAGATAAACCTCGGCGGAATCGATACAGGCCGTTTGCGAGCCTTTATTTATAACTTTGTTACATTTTGCTGAGGCTTCATTTGATCTGATAAATTACGGTTTAAGACGTGCCTTATAGGACACGCTTATATAAAGTAAATATAAATAGTTAACGATCTCTAGTCAGATTACATTGTATTTCGTGGGCTTCATTTTCAGCCCGACCTCTGTTTAAACCGCTTAACTGATGCTTTATAACTTTGTTTTAAGCCTGGATTTGTGAGCCTGTATTATGTAGAACTCGCTTGTTTGCTTTTCATGCGGAAAGCTGAAGTATTATCAACGTTCACAACGGTAGAATCAATAATCATAAAGAATTTTAAAATCGTGCATCTCTGTCAAAATCACTTTCCGCCCGGGCTCTCGTATTTAAATAGGCATAATGATCCCATTGAGATTTATGTGATCGTCATGAAAGGTTCGTATATCGATTTGCATCGCATTGAGTCCAGCAGTGCACCTCGCCGCGGCCGGCCGGCGGCCGCCAGGTGCGCTCAAAGGGAACAAGTCGCTCGTTTGGTGTGAAAGCCAACATGAATAGACTTCATGCTATTGATAGACAGATGTGTTCGTCAGGATTCATGGCGGATAAGGTATGATGATGGAAGGTTGTGGACGATAATGTTCATGAATACCTACTGATTCGGTTAATAAATTATGTTCGTTAAGTTCTCAATAGATCTTGCAAACTCAAGACATCAAACAGTATTCATAAACCTACCTACCGAACAGATACATAGATAATATGAATATTTTAAATAATAATATGGTAGTGGAAATCGAAACATAACCACCTGTTGCTACAGACTGTGTCGCTGATTACCAGATACTAATAATGGGTCGTCAAAAATACATTATTGAAATGTACTTTTCCATTATATGTAAAGTTTTTTTTTCGAATTGATGTCGACCGAATAACGGTGAATCTAATTGTTTTATTGTCGGACTAGCTGATTCGCGTGATAATTTTTTTATTTTATAATTTCTTTTTCTGTTTTTTTGGACTCTCAATTTCAACTTTCAGTTTTCAAAAAGAGACCCAGTTGCTTAATTTAACAGTGAAAGCGGAACGTTCAGACAAAGTTACTTTCGGATTACTAATTAAATTAGGCATTGAACATGTCGCTCTCCTTTAAAATTCAACCCTTTCATCGTTTACACACAGTCACTTATCTCCTAGGGATTCTATTCACAATCTACATAGCACAGATAATATAATACTATACTAGCTACATAGTATAGTCGTAGAATACTTAATAGTATGGTATACTTAGTCAATAGTGTAAACATTGTAACGACTTGCACGACTTTTACATAAGTTTTCATTATCAGCTATGTAAGAAAAAGTTACTACAACATTATGAAAATCTAATAAACAATAACGAGCTCGGAAAACGAAAGACAACATTGCATTTAACTAGCCATCAAAAGAAATGTATAAAAGTTATTACGACTAAAAGTAATTACTCGATACAGCGCTTACAATGGCTCAAAAATGGCCGACTTTAATGACTTCATTTAATTTGTAGAGCGACAGGGCTGCCACACCCACCGGTTTTCTGAATTTTAATTGTATGCACATACAATTTGAATGATTCAGCAGATGTATCATTCTATAATTATAGTATATGCACAATTAACTCGGGATTGAAAAAAAAATCATTGGTTTTAAATTTAGAGACGTTTACAAAACCTTTATGTACCTACTTAATAATATGTGTAAAAAAAAACGTCTGTCAGTTTCATCAATTCATAGATGGGTTGAAACACGTTACAAGTATTTTACAAATATTTCTCAAAATTATCTGATTTTATAAATTCAAAATTTCACTGATATTATGATATTTATGAGTAAAAATATGCTTTTTACTACTCTACATAACCCTCGGCTTATGTGAAATATCAGCTAAGTAAATCCATAATAATAATCCATATAAATTCGCAAATCCCTTTTTTAATTACGAAATACTCACGCTATGTCAAACATAATTTGTCAACACACGGAAAATTAATGACACTAAAATATCGGGGAGCTATCGCGAATTCTCATATTATGCATTTGTTTAGATTCTATTGATAACTACACGCACGGTACATTGAATCGAATCAATCGTTCGTGACGGACCGACAGTGCACAGCAGGGTTTACTTTGAAAATAATAATAGTTTGTGAAAAATGGTGCTTTATTCTATACACGGGAAAAAGCTTAGTTGGAGAAGTACCTAATGTTTTGGATGGAAACCTATAAATTTTGTGAATTGAATAGATTGAGAGCATTGGTTTTTGCAATGACGTAGGTATAGTTTATTCGTTATAATATACTAATATTATAAAGAGGAAAGGTTTGTATGTATGTATGTATGGTTTTCACACATAAACTACTGGACCGATTTTGATGAAATTTAGCACAGATAATCTTTAGACCCTGAGATAGAACATAGGCTACCTTTTATTGCGAAATATGTACCACGGGCGAAGCCGGGGCGGACCGCTAGTTCGTTATAAATGCCTCAGATTTCAACTATTTACCTAATTATTGGAAAGATTCCAACGATTAATTTAATATGTGACAATATTATGAGTGGGTAAGTAATTGGTCATTATCATGACATTTGATAATGAACCACGTACCTATTTCACTGGGTTAATTAAATCCAAAAATTACTTACGCTGCTTCAAAATGTAAAAGCACTGAAAAGGGTCCATATTAGGTACTTTTTAAAAAAGTCAAAGCTATATAATTTATGAACTAATTACAAAACAAAGTGCATCATAAATCGTCAGGAACAGTAGCCATTATGCAAGTTAGATAATAGATACTTATAAAGGTAGACTGCTAGCAAAACTAAAAAGTTTTTCATAGAAACCGAAAGAGCGATTGCGTCCCCAATAGTTATTGTTATCGAAATCACGTAAAAGCAAATACAAAGTTTGTAGAAATCTTATTACGAACTCTTTGTGCGCTAACCAGAAGTTGCACAAAGAAAGTCGTGGCTTCTATAAAAAGCAGCGGAATTATGGCACTAAATTATATACGAGTACTGGGAACTTCAATACAGACTGCCTTGCTTCAGAAATATGTGGACGTCTATATAGTTGAACCCGTAATCAGTCTGTTTGACGAACAATAGAGCGTTGTGGAAATAGTATAAAGAGATATTCACCATTAGATTACTGCATATGAAAGATATGTACAATTCCACGATAAAGTTTAAGTATGTCATTAGGCTAGGGATACTTAAGTTATGTCATTACTAAAATGAATAATGACCGACATTTTTATGCAGTTTGATTTAGAGCTTATTAGAATATGTATTTGAATGTTGTTGCTTTGAAAAAATATGCTTGTCATTCTTTTTTACATAAACGAAACCAAATATATTTCAATTTTCAAGTAAATTATTACAGCTTAAATACCAAAAAATTCAAACCATTATCTGTCTACATAGCAAATATCAGGCAAATCAGTTGGCAGTAAATTCTAGCTGAACTTTCCGGTTTCAAACATTAGGAAGCTTTACTTAAAATTTATTCTTTATCCACCGTGTAACAAAGACGATACTATGAATAGGGTTAACATAAAATAGCAACACTGTATATAGGCATAGTAATATAATATTATATTTTAAAGGTCTTTCAAAGCGACCAGACAAGCAATAACAGACGCAATAAAAAGAACGTCAATCTCAGATGAAAGAGTGTTTTTTTTAACTTTATTCCTGTTGCCTTTGTGCTCCTTAGAAATTGAAACTACTTGAAATCCCATGGTACAATTTATTCATGGGACTGTAACCCTTAACGTATGTATGTAAAGGTTATATTACCGTGAAGGCAGGTGGTTTTATGCAGGGTGTATATAATTATGTAGTTGAAGCAAATTGCTACGGCGCATTCAGACTCAGAATTAGTGGCGTCAACCACGGAACCGTTTTAACTTACATTACCTTCCAAATGACGTTTGTGGTCATCAGTCGTCGTTACATTGTTATTGTCTGTGACCATCCTTACTTACTTGCTCACGACCCTCATCTTGTAAGTCATAATTTGTACCTACGTTTCTCCAACAAAAACAAGTACACTTACAACTGTACTCAAATTCAAGTAAAAAGATAATTTATTAAATTTTTATACCGTGTCCTATCCTACTCTATCATCTTTAATAAACCTTATTAAATTATTTTCAGAAATTCAACGGTTATTAACTTATCACGAACTTTATGTTCGCTTTATGTATTTTTATTTAACATCTTACATAAATTATAATTATAAAATTCGCTTCTATTTTCTTGAAATTCGGATTTCTAAATTGATTTTTATCAACAACTCGTGTTAACATAATTTCATTTTTTCAATAACCATTGTTCGGAATATCTGATAAAAATAACAGACACTTTAGGCACCATAACTGCATGGAAACAAAAATAAGGGTGATTCCAGACTGCACGACGGGCGACGGGCGACGGCTGCAATAACAGTAAATGTTAGAAATGGTCCACTCGCCGCAGCCCGGCGCCGCAGGCCGTCAGCTGCATGCGACAGCTCGTAATAGAAAAACCGACAATTACAGAGATTAATATTCGCCGCTTCATTATTGGACCCTAAGGCTTGGGGCGCACTTGCGACTGAACGATTTTATATTAATTTTTTGTTTGTTTGATGGTATCGAGAGTTATTAACGGATGGGGTTGTAGTTTGCTTTTTTTTTGTTGTTGTTGGAATTCCTTATTTATTTAAAATTATTTAATTTTAGAAATGAATTCATATCCATTGAAAAATCTGTATTAATTTCTTAAACGAAATTGTAAGAATTTTACACATAATATTTAGGTGTTACACCTGTAAAAGCATAAAATAAATCGTCCATCTCGTCGTTTATATTTTCAAGAAAAGCGTTCATTTACGAAATACAACCCAAACAAATGCCTCAGTATAATATTGTACCTACGAGCATTGCCTTCACGTTTTCACGCACGTTTTCTTCAAAGTATTTCCAAAGTTCGCAAATGAAACTGTCTAAGATCAGATGCACGTGGCAGCTTGTTTCGTTTGACGCGAAACACGGGGAAGTATTCAGAAAATATATTATTATCTTTAATATAGGGAACCTCGGGATCCCGGATAATGTTTAATATATAAACTTTAAGGTATGATATAAAAACTTTTACGACCAATCGCGGAGGAACTTTAAAGCAACTTTCCAAATCGCTTTAAAATTACTAAATTGATAGCGCTCAGTTAGACCATTTTGGATTAATGTTTCTAATTAATGCTAGTTTTACCCGCAACCCGTAATGTAACATTAAGTCGTGTATTTAGATTTTTAATCCGAACCCTTATTTGGAAGGTAGTAAATTCAACAATGGATAAAAAGATCTATACAAAAGTTTTACATGATTAATTAACCTTTACTTTTATTTATTACTTTTATTATCCTCATAAAATTTCCATTTACATTCATTGCTATGTTAATTATTCTCAACAAAAAGTACATTTGAGATCTTTTCAAGAATATTTTGTTTCGATTTGTTCACCTGAAACAATGAACAAGAAAATTTTTTGCGAGTGGAGGCGGAGGGAACGAGCTTTTTGTACGTGCCTCGAGAAAGCTTCATTCTTAATTAAGCTAAGGCTTAAAGAAACAAAGGCTACTGAATCTTGCTTTTATGTTTGCCACAATCCGTGCGTTTCTACAAGGAGATTGGTGCTGATATTATGAAAAGAAAAACAATGATTCTGCAAAAAAATGTTGGTTCTATTTATTTTATATTAATATTGAAACCGAAATTATTATTAATAATAATAACATTATTTAGAAATATCCAATCCTAGAACATAATTTGTACAATTGAAATAAGTATATATTTATCGTCATTATGCAAATATCTGATTATTGCTGTCAATGTAAGCTTTTATTCCTACCCTATTACTATTCAGTTATCCAAAAGCTACATAATCGTTTCTCAAGGTTGACCGGTTCTTGAGTCTCTTTAGCTCTAACAGTAATATTATATAATGGATCTGTTATTGAACACTTAAGGTGTGGGGTGGCCCCCTTCGGATCTCTGCGAAACTGAGATTCGTGATTCCCAGGGGATTTGCCCTTCGGCAAACCACTGACATCATGACATGTTCCTGCCATCCTCTGCGGTAAGCTTACCTACAGAGAAATTATGCCAAAAGATTTGAATTATTTATAACACGTTACACGACGCGTGGGTTTAGACAGCAGCAATGGTGGCTTTTTCTAATAAGATTAGGCGAACTGGTCTGGGTGGGAGTAGGTAAATAAGAATATTCGAGCTATGATAGACAAGTCTATGACCAGTTCTCAATGTAAGCCTGAAGTATAGCTACTAGTAAAATAATTAGAGAAACCAAAGTAAAATACGAGGTATAACGTCGATGTTGGCAATAAGAAACAAAATTTTATTTTATTTTCAGCTCCAGGTCAAAAAATGGTGTTCTGCCATACATAAAGGTATGAGGCAAGATGTATTAACATTTCCAACTTCGTATCCGGTCGTTCCCTTGTAGAGAAGTTTGTTATAAACTGTCACAAAACAGACAGGTCACTCAATAATTCGGTTCCAATGGCCGCTAACTCGATAGGGTTCGGGTAAATGGTTTCATATTGTAATTAAGCGACTCTGATAAGAGCTGGCGATCGTCCACTCGCTGTAATTGCTTTCCATTTCACGCTCGCGCCCGATTGCCGTGTTGCCAATCAACTATCGTTATGCTGTGACCATTATAATTATTTTTATCCGTCGTTAAAATGAATAATTGTTTTAACGAACTTTTTTCATCTTGTTATGATGCAATGGTGGCTCGATTTCTGCATGCAAAATATTATGAGAAAAACGTAACTACTCTTACATCTGAAGTCTCCAATTTGATCAATAATATACCGTATTTGTAATAAATAAACCTGCAGTTCTCTAGTAGGGGTTAAATGTTGGTGGCATGGTGTACTGTGTCGCTCAAAATTACATGGGAAAGTTATCGCTTGCTTTAAAACACGTAATGTTTTTTATAGATAAATCTGCACTGAAAAGATTATTCTAAGATGCGAAGGTAAATAGGCTTTTGTTTAATACTGAAAAGAGGTCAAAGAAATCGGGACGGCGATCATCAAAGGGCGGAATCACAAAAGCGTTTAACAAGTTACTGTTTATCCTTTGTCTCCTGGAGGGGACACTTCCCCTGACTTCACGTGGAGACTAGCGTGGCTAATTACTGACATCTGTGAGATTATACCAAATCAAAAGAGTTTAAGAACCATGCAAGGGGTTATCTAATTGTATGATTAATAAAATGTACATATTGACGAAAAGTTTGTGGTGAAATATTTGTTTTATTATTAATTCTTAAATAAGAAAACTATTAAATAAATAGATAAACCTTGTAACCAACGTTTAAAAGATGTAGAGTTATTATAAGTACTTACACAGAATTCACAATAATTAATCTTGCATTTATCTAAAATTTAATTTATTATCTCTAACAAAAATGCTCTACATCCACACTGTAATGAAACACACCCCAGAAACAATCTACAAAATCACTGTAAGGAAGCCCTCCGTCCGCTTTGTTTGCCCGGATAACTTTCCTTATAATCCTCTTCCTTTCGGAGTTAATGGCGTTTGAACAATAAGAGCTTTTATATGTAACCGTGGGCAAGCTCCTGTGGAGCTGCACTCGCTGTGAACCGGGAGAGCCTTTGAGGGGATTTAATGCAGGAATAGTTGGGAAACGTGGGTATATTTTAACTGTCATTTGAGTCTGTAAATTACGAGGAATGCAGAATTGCATTAAATCAAACTGATTTAGTTTAATACTGATGTAATTAATACAGTAAAACGAGGAGATGTATATTGTATAAACAGTTTCAAAACAGGTTATAAAACCATATACATATACTTAACCATAATCTTTCTCTTTGTCTCGGTACCCTAACTTTTGGGCGGTACTTTTGATATGCCTCTAAAAATAAATAAAATCAACAAATTATTTAAACATGGTTATATCGTGACATACATACATACTTTATTCCTGGAGCTATATTGTAAATGATATACATAGTACTTACTATATATATTTTATAGATAATATAGCTTCTGTCCTCCTATCCATTTTCGTCCAATAAATTTACACGTAATTATCAAATTATGTACAAAGCTCTATAAATTCATTGTTGCAATTGATTTATAATTATAACCAAAAATATAAATGTGACGTATCTAATTTCGACCCCTAGCGTTATAATTACAGGGGGCGGAACGAGGCGGAAACACTTTGTCAGTTTGTCAGTGTGCACCTCATGAACAGATACGCTGAATTCGCACAAGTATAATAACGAAAAAAAATCCATTGATGTAAAAGTTTTTGTTGAGAATTATTTTTTTATCTGAAAGTTTTGTTATTATCCTACTGACATTATAAGCATGATAATTTGGGATAATGGATAAATGGGCGTTTAATAATATTTATGAAAAAAAGTTGCTTTACATTTGGAACAGAAATAAATTATAGTCTGCATTAGCATTATGTATATTTTCCCAGGTACAAGTCAAGTGAAGCCTCGGCTTTGGCTATAATAATAAAATATGCACTAAAAAATCTCACAACAAAATACCCTTAAAGAAAATCGCCAATGCGATACCAGACAAAAAGTGGACATAACATGCCACGAAGGACCATCGCTAAAACACAAACACATGTTATAAAAGCAATCAATCTTTCTAAATATATTTGAAGTCAAAACGTTAATAGCGTCTCAAATGGACGGTAAAATTGCTACCCTCCGGCTGAAACCCTTTGTGAGAGTGATCACGACTCACGACATGCTAGTTACATGCTCACGACATTTTTACACCATGCGACATTTATAGAGATCGGTATTTTGATATGGCTTAAATTACAGACATTATTTTAGGTCTACGTGTGCTAAACATATAAAGTTGAACAACATTTATGAATATAAATATTTATACCTGCTAAAAATATGTAATTTCATTTCATTGGAATTGAACTGTTGATATATTGATATTCCCCGTAGGCTGTTTTCAAAACTTAATGTATAGTTCACGTTTATCCTATCTTAATGCTTCTTTACAAAGCTTACAAAGCCTGCAGACTCCGGACTCCGGTACTGTATTTCAATCTTAAATGAATCAAAAGATATTATCTTTAAACGTGAAAGATTTAGAATAATACCTTTTTAATAACACGTCTTAGCCGAAGGCGCCATAAGCCGGCGGATTGTTGGCCGCCTTTCATTTCGATAAATTAAAAACTTGACGCAGAAAAGAACGTTAATCTTCTTTAGTTACGTCTTAAATATATTTTGAAGGCATGGGAATTAAACATTCAGGTACATATATTTTCTATGGATTACAGCAGGTTATATTATTACTATTTATGTGTAGGTAATGTGTATACGGTGAATATATAGGTTCGGCATAAAATCTGACTTCAACTGGTAACTTTGCTCCTTTAGCATCATGGTAAGAGTAGTGATATCTTTATTAAAAATACTAAGGTAATATAATATTTATCTGCATATTTTATTTCAGCCACATCAAACGATTATTTCACTTTAGTACTTCTCATAAACATATTTTATGATTATTATATACCTACGCATTGAAAATTTCCGGCTCAATCATTGGGATTATAATAGACAGGTGCCTCTGAGTTGAATGAATAATATCTCGGCTTAAGGTGATGAATTAATTTTTCTAACATTTACGGCCCTTTTCAAACCTTCGTAATTTTTATATTATTAAAGTTGTCGTGA
>CAJQZN010029962.1:0-18636 GCA_907164685.1 Colias eurytheme | reverse complement strand
AGGAAGCTGTTACAGGTGCTTTAACAGGTCAGGGAGCTTTTACCGGTGTTTTAACAGTTCAGGAAGCTGTTACAGGTGCTTTAACAGGTCCGGCAGCTGTAACAGGTGCTTTAACGGGTCAGGTAGCTGTTACAGGTGCTTTAGCAGGTCAGGGAGCTTTAACATGTGCTTTAACAGGTCATGGAGCTTTAACAGGTATTTTGTCAAGTTAGGGAGCTATAACAGATACTGTGACAGGTCAGGAAGCTGTAACAGGTGCTTCGACAGGTCAGGGAGCTTTTACAGGTGCTTTTACAGGTGCTTTAACAGGTCAGGGAGCTGCAACAGGTGCTTTTGCAGGTCAGGGAGCTGTAACAGGTGCTTTAACAGGTCAGTGAGCTGTAACAGATATTTTATCAGGTTAGGGAGTTATAACGGATGCTTTAACAGGTCAGGGAGCTGTATCACCTGCTTTAACAGGCCAGGGAGCTGTAACAGGTGAATTATCAAGTCAGAGAGCTACAACAGATGCTTAAACAGGTCAGGGGGCTTTTACAGGTGCTTTAACAGGTCAGGGAGCTTTTACAGGTGCTTTAACAAGTCAGGGAGCTTTTTCAGGTGCTTTAACAGGTCAGGGAGCTGCAACAGGTGCTTTAACAGGTCAGGGAGCTGCAACAGGTATTTTATCAGGTTAGGAAGCTATAACAGATACTGTGACAGGTCAGGAAGCTGTTACAGGTGCTTTAACAGGTCAGGTAGCTGTTACAGGTGCTTTAACAGGTCAGGGAGCTTTAACAGGTATTTTGTCAGGTTAGGGAGCTATAACAGATACTGCGACAGGTCAGGAAGCTGTAACAGGTGCTTTAACAGGTCAGGGAGCTGTATCACCTGCTTTAACAGGTTAGGGAGCTGTAACAGGTGCTTAAGTCAACCTAACCCGTTACATTTTATCAAATCATCCCGTTACATCTTATCAACCTTTCCGTTACATTCTGTAACCCTATCCCGTTACATTCTGTCAAAATAGCCATGTCAATTTTATCAACCTATCTTGTTACATTTTTTACAATCTCACCTGAACCACACTTACATTAAACTAACTATCCACTCTAGCTAAAATCCGATGAAAAAAAACACGGAAAACAATAAAAAAGTCATCAACTCCACCAACACGACTCTACAAAGGCCATAGCATGCCCAAGGAAAGAAAAAAAAAGACGGGTTGCACTCCGGGAGTACCGCCAGAAGTGAAAACTTGATTATTAACGTTGAGCATGTTTGATATTGTGTAATTGTATCCGTCTTACGCTTTTTCGATCAGGCCACGTGTCCTGACGCGAGTTTAAGATTTTATACCCAACGCCGCTAAAGAAGTTTCACTTCAATAACGTCATTATCACCTGCACGGGTGCACGGAGGCCATGGAGGGCCCCGAGAGGTGCGGGTGGTGCTCCATGGTGACCGTCTTCTTGGCGTGGTCCTGCGACACGTCCTCGTACATCTGCGACACGCTCAGCAGCTTGCGCTCCTGAGAAAATACGTAATTAAATGATGTATAGTGTAGTTCCTCGGATTGAATACTTTATCATCAACTAGGTTTCCGCCCGCGGCTTCGCCCGCGCAGTCAAAGAAAAACCCGCATAGTTTCCGTTCCCGTGTGATTTCCGGGATTGCGTCATTTTCCCGGGATAAAAAGTAGCCTATGTCCTTTCTCGGGTATCAAAATATCTCCATACCAAATTTCATGAAAATTGGTTCAGTAATTTAGGCGTGATTGAGTAACAGACAGACAGACAGAGTTACTTTCGCATTTATAATATTAGTATGGATAAAGACAATGCTGTACTAAAACTCTTCCAACTTTTAATTGAAAATTATTAATAATAAATCTTAATTCAAATGCAGATAACAAAATTAATAATACAGAAAATACATTAGGGGATATCCCGTTGTGAGTCTGGAATCAGTGTTCAATTTCATCATCATAATGATATTTTTTAAACTAGGTTTAATTAATGTCACAGTTGGCCGCTGTTCAGGTGGATCGCTTGATGCGTAAACGATCACTGACGCACTTTAACATTTGCTTATGCGTTGCCCATCTTTAACGTTTATACTGTTTAAAGATATTATGAATGTAGGATTTAATAATTAAACTTGCTTCTTCAGCCTTCTATTCAATAATATTGAAAATTAATTACTTCATCGTCATAACTCACAATATATTGTGACGTACTAAGTTAACGTCGTAGTTTCAAAGAAAATTTTAAAACTATTAAAATGCGGGTACATGAATAAATTTTCTCAAAAAACAACTATAAAAAATAAAAAATTCCCCAACTCACCTCATCATACCCAATCAGCCAGAGCCGTGGCGTCTGGTAGTACTTGTCGTACGTGATGTGCAGGTCGTACGTGCGCGTGCGCACGATTTCGTCACCGCTACGTGCGCGGGACGTAGTGGCCGGCTTGGTGGCGCGAGTGCTTAGCGCTACTGACTAGTGGACACAATAACATAAATACAGGGGCTCATTTCTGTTAGAGCGTGGTTGTATTACGTAATTAAATACTGATATAATATTTCTTAGACATCTTTACTCGACCAAAGTCAAGATAATAATGTCCCGCAACTGCAGACAACGATTATTTATAGGGCGATCAAAGCAACTATTCGAGTGGTGTGACTCAGCGCAGGTGTTATTTGTGTTGTTTTGATCGTTATTTTGAATATGGCTTGAAATATATTTATTATTAGGTAATTAAATGATTGTTAATAGTTATAAAACTATTAAAATAGAAATTTTAATTCATTATTATTAAAATAATTTATTAAGTCAATCAATTGATTTACTTTTAAAATATAATTTTATCATTAAATTAAAAGCGCTATCATTTATATAGCTCATTTGACCCTTTTGAGTGTAAAAAACAAAAACACCCATTTCATGCTGTATTTCGTCATAGATAAAAAATAGGCTAAGGATAAGTTGTGAATGTAGTGCAATTTAGTTGAAATATTTTGGCATACACTTTAACGTTTTTTGTTTAGACTTCAGCCTATTGATGTTTTTCTGATCGTATTTAGGTTTGAAATATTGCACATGTTATATTGTAACAGTTGCATAAACTGATATATTTATTAGGTAAAAGCATTTAATGGTAAATTCAATCAACACAAGCACCACCAAAATTTTCCAGGTGTAGTGATATAATGCAAAATAATTGATTAAAAAATTCCAAAAAAGTATAATATCATACATTTTCGATTCTTAAGGAACTGTGAAAATGATTATATCATATTTTATTTCAACTATATTTAAAACTAGCTTCCGCCCGCGAAGAAAAATGAAGATTTATTTTTTCTACGTATTTTCCAGGATAAAAAGTATCCCAATTTATGCCCAGGGTAATAAGGTATAATCATACCAAGTTTCATCGAAATCAAACCGTTTTTTCACGTGATGCCTGAACATATATACAGACAAAAATTTTTTAATCACATATTTGGTATAAGTACATCCAGTAACACCCCCTGCTATTAATTTTTTCAATATTTTCAATGTACAGAATTGACCCTTCTACAGATTTATTATATCTATAGAATAGATGTAGATTTATGCATTATATTTTATTTAATATCACATCATATGTGCAACATACCGGATCAACTTCATCCAGCAGTCCAGATTCCTGGAAGTGTTCCATATCCTCAGCCTCCCCTTCATCCCCATCATCATCATCCTCGCCATCCCCATCCCCATCTCCATCGCTGTCACCTGTCTCCGCCGCGTCTAATGTCATCTCGCACACCTGAGTTTGTAAACAAACTTATATGAGAACTAGAAGTCCGCCCCAGCTTCGCCCGTGGTACATATTTCGCAATAAATGGCAGCCATGTCCATCATGTTTCTCGGGTATCAAAATATCTCCATACCAAATTTCATGCAAATTGGTTCAGTAGTTTAGGCGTGATTGAGTAACAGACAGACCGACAGAGTTACTTTCGCATTTATAATATTAGTATGGATTTTTTAAAGTAAGGATAAAACAAAACAGAAGTAAAGAATTTCCAGACCAAAAGATTAATTATGTACTGCTGAAAATATTTTTAGTTAGTGTAAGTTTATCTTATGAACTTGAAGGTTAGGTGTGAATTGAACAAGGAATTTATTTACAAGGAATTTATTATTATATTTGTGTTAGTAAGCCCATTAATTATTATCCAACCAATAGGTATGTGTTTTGAGCATTTTCATTAAAGTCACATTTAATATTTATTTATATTTAACAGCAATAAACATTGATGTTCATTGATATATTCATTGCTTTAATAAACATTCACATTTGATTATCTGAACTAATAACTGACAACAAATTAGTACGGAGCAGAAGATTCCTATTGCATTTAGCCATTTACAATAAATATCCTTAAGATTAACATGGAAAAATTTTACTTTTTCCTCAACAGTTGGTGATCCCGCAGAGTCATAGTGGTGTGTGTCAACCCAGCCGCCTTCTCCATCATTTTCATCCTCGATAATTTTCTCATGATCCTCGCAGTATTCTATCTGTAAAGAAATTATTATTTTGTTTTAACCATTTATTAATTTGTTAATATTAAAATTGTACAAATTGTAACTAGACAGCTGTGGTAATATATTTCATTCAAGCAAGGCTGTTTCACACCAATTCAATGTTTATAATCTTAATTATAGAAACAAAGTAACAGATAATATAAAAAGAACTGAAGTCAATTTTCATGTCACATAATATGCAATATTATTTATTATCTTATTTTAAATTTTCTTAGTATTTACTTATAGGATTTTCTAGACAGAATTTACATTGTGAAACATTGATTGATTATATATATAAAATCCATACTCTGTCTGTCTATCTGTTACTCAATCACGCCTTAACTACTGAACCAATTTGCATGAAATTTGGTAAAGAGATATTTTGATATCCGAGAAAGGCTATAGGCTACTTTTTATCCCGGGAAAATGACGCAATCCCGGAAATCCCACGGGAACGGGAACTATGCGGGTTTTTCTTTGACTGCGCGGGCGAAGCCGCGGGCGGAAACCTAGTGTTATTATAAAGAACAATAGAATATAGCTATATGTATAACATCTTTGACAATTTACCTGCTTACACCTCCGATAGCATGGCACATTCCTTGTAATTAGGAATTGTTTATCAGCTGGTAGATATGGCTTGATTTTCGACTCCTCTCCCTTTGCCCACTGCCAAGTGGGACAATGGTGCACCAGGTGGTCACCAGCCGCTACAAACTCTTCCGGAGTTAACACACCAGTTTCTTGGAATTTTGACTCCTGAATTCGAAAATTAAGTAATATTTATTTTAGTTAATTTTAGTGCAGAAACATATGAATACATACACAAGTATCTATACTGAATACAAAGAGCTACAAGACGTGTAGGAATAAAATTTACTAATAAGAAACCAATATGATAATTATTACTCTGCTGTTATCGACAGAACATACAAGTTTATTTATTACCAAATCGTATTCACATCCGGTGCTCTTGACATTTATTCATTACTTTGTTAGCAACGATAACAATATGCGAGATAAAATGAACCCACCTTCAAAACTGGTGTCAAGTAACCGGCGACCCCAAGAGCTGTGCCCTTTACTGTATTTATAACACTCTGCATTCTTGATTCTTATTTATGCCAAGAATGCAGACTCTTCATAGAAAAACCTATATGTTTTGATTTTTTTCCAAACGCCGGACAAAGCAAATAGGTACGCTGTAATAAATCTACAGCAAAACGACAATTCTTCAATCTTTTAACTTTTGACGTAAATGATAAACAGTTCGGCTGAGTTCACTTCTGTCAAAATATGTCATGTCAGCCTTGTGCACAGAAAAACAAAATATCTTTATAAATAAGAACAAAAAACACAATATCATGGGATATTTAAA
The DNA here is from genome assembly GCA_907164685.1 of Colias eurytheme. Classification (NCBI taxonomy): domain Eukaryota; kingdom Metazoa; phylum Arthropoda; class Insecta; order Lepidoptera; family Pieridae; genus Colias; species Colias eurytheme. The sequence goes on along the minus strand of CAJQZN010029962.1, from coordinate 12,702 downwards.
TATTCTCGGATTCAATTTGATAATACGTATTGTATCAAGAAGTATTTTCTTTGATTAAATCATTGAATATCAAATTCCACTGCTTTTAGCTTTACATGAGCTTTGTACAACTTGATAATATTTTATATTTTATCTATATTCCATATTTTTTAAGTTGTCAAAATATTGTCTGCTGCGAGCTTTGCTGACTTTGGTCATTGCTTTGGTCAATGTCTTTGTAGAATGGTGATTACCACAGACATACATTAAGTTAGACCACGCAAGTACCGCGATCTGTATGAAAACCAAGCGTGTCATATTTTTTGTACCGACCTTGATTCGTTATGACGTCACGAGCGCTTTTTAGTGATGGGAATTTCATTTTACGCGAAATCGATTAGGGACGACTCTCGTGCGGCGATTCTAGTATACATATATCGTTTTCAGTATATCAATTGTAGGATAGGCTGTTTTTGTCAATAGTCGAAGCTTTTTTCCTTCAACAAAGCTGGCTTCACTAAAATGTTTAGAGCAAATTGTGCTATATTTTGTTGGAAACCAATCTTTATGTCCCGTTGCCTCGATCCATTTTTCTTTTATGTTCGGGTTACTTGGAAAACTGAAAAAACAAACATAGTCTAAGCAATAAGGAGTTTTCTTAAAAAACTCCCAAGATGACACTTTAACTAATGGCGTCCATGTCATAATATTTATTTTTAGTACGTTTGTATTAAAATACTTAAAAGTTCTAGGTCAAGTCATATTAAATGACAAAAAAAATCGATGCCTTTTTTCTGAAAAATTGCTCCTTCAAATTATCATTTTTCTGTTCGATTATAAAATCGATTAGAATCGAGAACTGTTGCATCGAATGAACATCACTAACCACAAAATTGGACAGAAAAATGAGAACAGAAAAATGAGAAGACGCTATTCATTTCTTATGCTGGTGCCACACTAACGGGAAATGCCATTAATTAACGCGATAATGGACGTTAACATTAGGTGTAGCCAGTATAATTTTACAACGGCATTAACATTGCCGTTTGGCGTTAGGCGATAGCTCAAGTGGCATTCATGTTGACCGTTCAAGTGTAGCCACCCACTTAACGCCTTAAAAAATTATCGGAATAATTATCGCGCTAAAGGGCATTAGACGTTAGACGTTAGTGTGGCCCCAGCATTATTATCATACGACGCGATCTTTACCGTGCCAAGTAAAAGCCGCAATGTATTCCGAATCATTCCGTATGATTTGGTATCCATGTTTGTCACGATCGTTTTCCACAGATATTCTTTACTAGCTTCCGCCCGCGACTCCGTCCGCGCGGATGTCGGTCTTCGCGTGGATGGTTTATTTCTCCATTTTGAGTAACTCTGACAATGACATCTTATATCTATTGGACCCAAATACGGCTAGGCCTTTAATAATACGCAACGTGTGTTCGCGGTTCTACACTCTACAGAACAACGTCTATGGATAAAACTGAAAAATTAACATTAATTTTTTTTCTACGTTATTTTTCCAGGATAAAAAGTATCCTATTTTACGCCCAGGATAATAAGGTATAATTATACCAAGTTTCATCGAAATCGAACCGTTAGTTTTCACGTGATGTCTTCACATACAGACAGACAGACAGACAGACAGACAGACAGACAAAAATTTTTTTAATCACATATTTGGGTTTGGTATCGATCCAGTAACACCCCCTGCTATTTATTTTTTCAATATTTTCAATGTACAGAATTGACCCTTCTACAGATTTATTATATGTATAGATTTGATTTTAAAATAAATAGTGTCTATTCTGATTAGAAAATTAATTACCGGTGGAAGGAAACATCTCCGTTAACTCGGCCACTCTTAGCTGTGGAGTTTCTACAGTTTATAACTGCGCAATTCGGCATTTTACTCTATTCAGTTTCACGTCTTTCCTTGGCGAACTGCAAGCGCGGACTGAGTGTAGGCCAGCGTCAAGTAAGTGTTTTATACTTAGTATGGACATGGAAAGTACATACACTCGCGTAGTCTATCTTAATGTATGTCTGTAGTGATTACAATAGTTTATTGTCTCTGACTAATATAAAGCTGTTATCTGTGGTATATTGAATTGAACCACTGAATTGAACGAAAAGTCAATTTTTATCAATACAGAATACCAGAATACTGCCGCTGTGTCGTCGTTTCTTGAATTCGCACCTACCTCTTGATATTATGATATTTTAATACTGAAAATTAAAACGCAGTTCTAATATTTCAATATGGATGATGTTTTAGATGAAGTTGTTTCGTCCGAAGATTTGCAAGTAAGAATGTTTATTTCATAATGCAATTTGTAATGAGTCATAAATCGCTTATTGTTGTATTGTTTTTTGTCTTAGAAATTGGAGAAGGTCTACCATGAGCAGCTCCATCAAGGAACAGTAACGCACAAAGCACAATTTGAGTATGCGTGGTGTCTGGTTAGAAGCAAATACGCGACGGATATCAGAAAGGTAATTAAAAATTGTATCGATTAAAACAAAACATAATGAACTTTGAAACGCATTTCAAAAATATATCGAGTACCTACTTCAGTATATATATTTATACTATAGAAATTAGAATAACTTGCATTGTGTAACTATGTCAGAAGTTAGTTTGATAACATTGTAGATAACAAACCATTATTTTTTATATCTATATTCTAATAGCGAATTATATAATTTCAGGGCATACTGTTGTTGAAAGATTTGTTCAACTCGCACGCTGAGGGCAAACGCGACTACTTGTTCTACCTTGCTATTGGCAACGCTAGAATTAAGGAGTACAATAAGGCCCTCCACTATGTCAAAGCATTCCTTGAAATTGAGCCCTCCAACCAGCAGGTTCTAGCTTTAGAGGTAAGATAATTGCAATTAGGTATAGACAAAGTAGGTAAATTCTTTGTATAATGTAAAACAGTAGTTGAAACCAACTGTACTTGAACCACCATCATACATACCAGTTATTAAGTAATTGAGCATGATTCACAATCCTGCTGATATTACATAATACCTTCTTAAATATTTGCTACCATTACCTACGCCATATACAGGATATTAAATGCTCATCATGCAATATGACAAAGACTTCAGATGTCTTGGTTCCATACAAATATTATTAGCTTGGCTGCCTCTGCTAATACTTAATATATTCAATAAATTTTTTGTGAATTCAAAATTTGTAGTAACTGTTAATTTATTTCTTGTATTGATTTTTATAAAGTAACAGAAAATTGAGAATTGTCTTTCAAACAACCCAATCAGCTGTAACCTATAACAAAGCTAGTAACAATAATATGTAATAATCCATATGTTTATATTTTTATATACTTTAATATTATAAATGCAAAAGTAACTCTGTCTGTCTGTTACTCAATCACGCCTTAACTACTGAACCAATTTGCATGAAATTGGGTATAGAGATATTTTGATACTTACCCGAGAAAGGACATAGGCTACTTTTTACACCGGGACATAGGTTAGGTTTTATCCCGGAAATCCCACGGGAACGGGAACTATGCGGGTTTTTCTTTGACTGCGCGGGCGAAGCCGCGGGTGGAAAGCTAGTAATAAATAGTTTAATAGCATTGAACTTGCATTTACAAATATTTTAAGATGCCTTATCTCCCTGTCATTGATAAAAAAGTCATTCTTTGTTACAAGATTCTGTTTTGTTTCAAGTCAAGTGCAATAACCTTATTTCAAGTAAACAATATCTATTTTAGGAGTTGTTTAAATGCCAAAAATATTTTTTATAGGCATTCAATTGTCTTTTGTCTTTTAAATACCTACTTTATTTTTGGTGGGTTGTGAATTCAATTTATTTCTAGGTTTATGGTATCTAACTCTGGCTTTGTGCGCATTTATAGTTAATCGCATAAAAACAAATAAAGTTAATTTACCTTTTATTACTTCTTGCTTTAATGCATACTTTTCCCTCTGATTTTATACATAGGATTTTATCCCAATAAGATTCTAGTGGAAGGGAACAATATCTAACAAATAATAGTACCTACATTAACAAATTTATACTAATATTATAAAGCTGAAGAGTTTGTTTGGACGTGCTAATCTCAAGAACTACTGGTCTGATTTGAAAAAAATTTATTGAGGAAGGCTATAGGCTATATATCATCACGCTAAGACCAACAGTAGCAGAGACGCGGGTGAAACCGCGGAGCGCAGCTAGTCAAAATATAAACACATTTGAATAAAATTTCCAGCGTCAAATCAACAAGCGAATGGAGAAAGAAGGCATGATCGGTATCGCAGTTGCGAGCGGGGCGGTGCTGGCTATCGGCGGGCTCGTCGGCCTCGGCATCGCGCTCGCTAGTAGGAAATAGCATTTGGCCTTCTTGTGAGTCCTTTCTTGTTATCTGTAAGCTTACTATGTCTTATTCTATTTATGTTTTGATTTAAAATTTGGGTCTGATCTTGGCTGAATCTGATTATTATGGCTGATCAGATTGATGTGCTTGACTATAATATTACGTCATAAAAAGGAGGTTTTTGTAGTCTATGTATAAGATGAAAATTGTATGTTTGTAGTTAGTTATATATTTAGTTTTACTTAATAGGAACTATATTCTATGTATAATATTATTTTGTTGTATAAATTCAAGTATTTTTGTTCAGTAATTTATCTATACTAATATTATAAAGCTGAAGAGTTTGTTTGAACGCGCTAATCTCAGGAACTACTGGTCCGATTTGAAAAATTCTTTCGGTGTTAGATAGCCCATTTATTGAGGAAGGCTATAGGCTATCATCACGCTAAGACCAACAGGAGCGGAGCAATGCAATGAAACTGCGCGGCACAGCTAGTTGTGAGATATAATATTTTTCTTACGTTGAAATAATGTGTGGTTTGTATTGTTGCAGAATGAACGCTTTAGTCGGCGTACATTATCTTCTCTCTAAAAAGAAACCAAAAGAAGAATAAAGGCGACATCTGCAATTCACTGAACACCAAAAATTTATCCAAAATTTCACCCTAACCGTAGTTCATATTTGTACAAATTTGAAATGCTTAGCCACTTTACAAAAATGTTTAGATCAAATGAATTTACTTGGGTTTTGTTTAAGAAATTAAATATTTAATTATTTATTTTGTGTAATATGTGTAATTTATTTCTTAGTGTTAGGCTTCAATGTAGTTAAGATTAAAATATTATATAATATTCTATATCAATGTATGTGATTCCATTAAATAAATATGATTTGTTTTTATATAAGTTTTAGTGTTATTTTCGCATTACATGTATAGGTGTATATAGGTAAATGTAAACAACGGTCTTCAAAACAATTATTTTTATTTTGTTTATAATAATGTAGAGAAGCGGCATACAACTAGTACACTAATGAAGATGGCGTAAACATGGCAACCAACCGAATAAACATAAATATTATCATCTAAAAATAATTCGCTAATCATAAAGTAATCGAAACAAGGCAACACTGAAGAAGACCATAGATAATTTTCTGAATAATTCTTAGTATATTTTTTGCATTTATAACTGTAGTTTTGTACCTATTTTGGAATTTTCTAATAGCTTATTTATTACAACCATAAAAGTAAACGTAGTTTGTGCTTTATATAAGAGAATATAGACAAGCTTGATAACATACAAAAACAATATATTTTGTCGCATTATAAAGACAAAATTAATAAACATGCACGAAAAAAAATTAATATAGTGCACAAAAATTATAAAAAACACTAATGTTCATGGAACATCGAGTAAACAAGAAAATCTTAAAGGAAACTAATGAGGTATTAAGATAAAAAAGATGTCGAACTTTCAAAGTTCACAAGGTAACTAAAAATACTTTATACACAATACTAAGAGCATAATGATTGACTTAGAGTCCTAATTATTATAATATCTCCACTGGTATATATAATATAAGTATTCATAATTCAACAACTGTTAGACGCGTGGTATTATATCGATTTACATTTCCTTGATGATCGCATCACCAATCATGTGACGATCTAACTTTCTATTGAAATAATCACCTAAAAATAAATTTCGCTTTTATTTTTAATAGCCTCATGTTTCTGTAATTTCCCAAAAATCGATATAATACCAACGAAATCTAAGAATATTTAATCTGTGGTATGCAAAACTGTGTTCAGAAAAATATATATTTTCATGATCACATTCTGGTAACTATTGCTTATGTACCGTGCTTTAACAACTATTTCATGAACTGTATTTGTGGTAAATATATTCTAAAAAATTACTATAACATCGTGTCAATTAAGCACACTTCTCTAAACAATCAAAAATTTTATGTACAGTCGAAATAATTACTCACTATGGCAACACTGATAACTGTCAACAAGGTTAATGTATACGCAAACACAAACCGACTTATTTCTTAAATCTCACTAACACGCTAAACATAATGTTCAATCAACCCGTAGCACTTAATTCTAATTGTGAATCTGTCGCAGCTCCCACGAACCGCACTGCGGAGTTCCCCGTTGCCGCCAAAAGTGACAGCTGACAGTTGCAGTGTGGCAACTCGACATATTCCAAAATCTCCCATATAAAAGATTAAATGCTCCATCTATTGCTCTAAGTTCTCTTAACGTGAATTCTAAAGTTCGGGAAGTAAATATATTTTGTGACTCGCTTACGAATATACTTACACTAAATAACTATAACATTGTACTCTAAAAAATATGTATAATTATTGAAGGCTAATATGAGATTGTAATCACAGTATTTGTTAAGTAACCAGCCCACATTATTACTACAAAATAAACACTCATGCGCCTCGGTATCGATTCGGTATCGGTTATCCGGACAGCCACAGGACCAACACATTTTGGAACTACCCGCATCCTATTTACATACATTAGAAGGCAACATCAAGGTATACTTTATTTATTGCTTTTTGTTTCTATTTCTCTATATCCATATAATTTACATATCACCAAATATTATTTACAACGCATTACCTCAATATATTTTATGTATCATCATATTTGAACTTGTCGCGAATCGCTCGAAAAACTTGAAAAATATTCAGTCTCAAGACAAAAGATGTTACAATTTAGAATCTGCTCGTAAAGAACTCTATAAACATATATTTATTATCTTCTCGACTCGTATAAGCGACTCTTTATACGAAAATTGTATAGTATAGTTAAGCTCTGTTATGTTTGTTCGTATACAAAGATATTTGTTCTCTAAATATAAAGTGTGCTCGTTCAATATAAGGTAATGTATTACTCGCTACTATTGTGACACAGTCTAATGTTTCTCTAGTGAGTGCATTCACTATTTTAAATAAACGTTTAGTATACACGTATCTACGGGCAGCACTAATAACCACCTAATGACTTGCATAATATTTTACCTACAATATACTCTATATAGTATATATATAAATGCAATCTGCAAAATGCATAAAACAACAGTTATTATATCTATAAATTGTATAAAATATTAAATAAAATCTATTGAAGTGAGGTAGATGGATGGAATTCACAATTTGTGTGGATATATATTTTATAATCGTCGCCGCATTGGCCCGAACGTTGAGGTAGTTGGATGGAATTACTATGTAAGAGGCCCTACTACGTGACAGGGACCTTACATACAATACAAAGTCACTACTCACTAGATTAGTATACTACTGAAACAATCTCACAAGTGGCGAGTCGACTCGAACTAACGTGTTCAGGTTACACTAGTGACATATGGCATCTCGGTCGGGTAAGGTTTACTCTCTAACTGTTGCTACGGTTTCTTATCCGACTCCAAAAGAACGAGGGTTGAAAGTTGACAGCGTATTGACTCAGATAGCCATATTATCACGTCAACTTTGTGCAAGACCATTCCATAACCTAACTTAATTTACATTACATCGGTAATGGCACCAATGACATTCCACGGGTCAACAATAAAACCGTTTCAACATCAGCTAATGACGTAACATAACACTCAAGCACCGTTTGAAACCATCAACAAAAACATTGTTCTCAGTTTACATGCACTAATACGGAAAGTCGCAAAGGACATTTCATGAAGCCGCGGCCTTGTTGTGTTCCTCTTCGGAAAAGTCGCCGTCGTCATGAACCGTCATATTATCTCCGTCCTGTTCCGAACTATGTATTCTATTTCTGTCCTCATCGTTATAGGTCTTGGTGTAATAATCTTTATTTAGATCTTTATCCATGTCATGTCTGTCGGTGTCGGCTTCGCTGATGCTGTCGTTCCTTTGTCTTTCTTTGCCCAAATCGAGCGGTTCCTCTGAGTCTCGCATGATATCAGGCTTTCCCATGTTCTCAGTGTATTGTCTTTGCATTTGTTTTAAAAAACGTTGATGAGCAAGAGTGGTCGGCGGTGGTGGTAGTGAGCCCATCTGTGGCGAGGGTTCATCATAAGTTTTTCTTTCCATGTGCATTGCATTCATTTGAGCAAATTTTGCCGGGTTCATTCCTAGAATAACAATTGTAATTTAGTAAAAGTTTTATCAACACAATGATTCCAGAATAATATTCTCTTTGATTAATCTTACCAAAAACGTTTTCTCCGATGTACTGCAGGTAAGTGTCCAATATAGCAGATCCACCCCCGAATCCTGGCGGATAGTCGTCGTGCTTCATGCCCGTCAGACCGTGCGGAAGATTTTCCACGGTTTTCGCTGTTACTGCTCGAACTGCCGGAACTTTTGTTATTGTCGTGTTAGTCAGGTTATTAATATCTGCAATGAAAGGTCTAAATGAGTGAGAACTCTATTAAAATGTTGTATTTCAATCGTAGTTAATAAATGTAAAGGATGACTTACGTGGTGGCGATACAGGGATGCTGTCTTGATACTTCGACTGGCTGAGATCATCGTGGTCGTTATCTCCACAAATGGAGCTGCTCTCGGATGCTGCAGACTTGGCGTCCAGTTTGATGTCAGATCGTCTCGGTCCGGTCGGGGAAGCGCGTGCTCGTAACTGTTCTGGGGATACCTTTACTCCAGCTTTGGCTAGTAATCTGAAAATAAATGGAGGTTTTACATACTGACTGACTTACTCTTTTTGTAACAAATTGTTTGCTTGACAAAATCTTTTCTGTTATATTATTTAGGACAATTATTTTGCGAGATAACTTACTGGCTTGCAAGTTCTGGATCAAAACGGGTTGGCATTTGCAGTACGGGCAGGTCCTTGGTCGAGATACCGCGGTGTTGTCGGGACATGTGTGAGTGCAGTGAGTTCCGGGACTTCGCTACTGTGCCGCAGAGCACACATCTATAGAAAAACAAATGTTTTAGTACCTTAATTCTGTTTTGTCATACAAATAGGGCAAAGTTATGATCTAAAAAGCTTTTTCTTCCGTTTTTAAAGTTCATCACAGAAATTATGGTTTAAACGAGTTCTTTTATTAACCTGTAACCAGGGCAGACGGTATGTTTGTCTTCGAGATGAGTCCGTAGAGTGTGAGCCGATCGATATATTTTTCCGCATTTTGGACAAGGCCTGGGATCCGTAGCTCTCACGCGCAGCAGGTCTTGAGTGCGACGACAACCACCTAAAGAAAACATTGAATCTTTACTTCAAGAAGTTTTCTAATCTACCCTACAGAACGTAGCTAGCTTACCTGTTAATTGGATTCGAATAGAAATATTTAATTAAAAATGCGCTGTGTCTACTTCGTAGTTTTATTCTTGTGTTTCATATAAGCAGACAATTTTCGTTGGGTAAAAATTAAATTATTACGTATATACGATATCACTAATACAATCGCAACTAGAATCGTTACTCACATTGAACATTTGGTTATTGGGACTAATTTATAATATTGTACGCTTAAAATATTTATATTCCTTACGATATACAAGATTGCCTCAAAGGCGTCAGGAACAATTTTATCTACTCGCTAAATTTTACCGATTTTTATATATCTTCGGATCTATGCATTTGATTCCTATCGCATATATTTAATAGTTAAAACAACGCGGGTGATTGTTCTTGTAAAATTGTATATTGCTGTAAATAAGGTTCTTATCAACTTTTTATAGGTTAATCTTCTAGTATGTTGCATATTATTATGCTTAAAGCCACTATTGTTATTGTAAATATGTAGTATAATTGTGAATTAATATATCAGGAATCCATGCAGTGTACGCCCATTTGAAAGGCATCAAAATTTTGTAAAATATTGAATGTATTGTCAGTCATACTCCAAGTGTATGAAAATCCAGAAAAATACCTCCAAATCGAAACAATCACCCGTGTTGTCCGTCACAAAACGTCCGGTATGCAATCTCTATTGAAAAATATGTAAACTCTCTATAAACTGAATCCGTATAATATTAAGCTCTAATATAATATGTCAGAAAATATATGCGAACGGAAAGCACTTATTTATATACAGGTTTCATAAATCATTCGAGTTTTTCCTACGTTGACTAGATATGTTTTTAATTGTGCACGTCGCCTACAAGGCTCTAAACGGACTTTAAAAAATAAATCCTATGTTGTTGAACATATACTTATCTATTGCTTTAAAAGGCATTTGATTTCCATAATTCTATTTCGTATTGTCTTATCTATGGTCAAAAATATAGAAGCTTAGTTATATGATAATAGCAACTGCAGTGCAACAATCTCTTGGAACTAAGTATATAATATTGCAGGCACTTTTGTATGTAAATTCTTGTAGTAGTAAAAGAAAGGTAGGCCAGGAAATACATTTATAACGAAAAACTGTGAATATATTGCGTCGAAAGAAACTGTTGCACCGTAATTTAAATAGTCGACATGGAAGAGATGTTAGAAAAACTTACAATTAAAATAGATACGTTTACAACACAAGTTCATTTTTACAACCAGAAACCACCACGAATTATATATACATAAAACGAGTTTTCCGAAGACTTAGTTCAGAAGTATAATAATACATGATATATGAACTATCTTAGGAACTTAAATACAAAGAAAAGTCTACGTGAAATCGAAGCAACAATGGAAGTTAGAGACATTTGGAAGGAAAAAGAATCTCTTAGTTGCTCTTCGTAAACTATCAATGGCACCGATCATCACAAGTCATAATGCGCTTTACAACTAACCCTTAGACGGCACTGAAACAATCTTCACTTGTAGAATATTCCACAAATCGTTTCCTTTTCCGTGCAATAACCGTACTACTTTAGCAATTGTTTCAGTGCTCATCTAAGTTTTACTTAAAAGTATCAGTCTATTCTACTACAAAAATAATTTCAGTCAATTTACTCTACAGTTTTATACAATGTTTACATACGAACAAGTACTGCAAAATATGAAAATGCATCGTGGAGATCAATATTGGGTTCCTCTGTAACATATAAAGCCCCTACTCTCAGTTCCCTTTCACAGCCGTTTAGCAAGAATAGCTCCAATAGCTACACCGTATCATTTTTCGTATATCGAGTCTTTCTATCCAATTAGCACGTGTTAGCCCATCCGCAGCTCCATTTTAGCGTTTTCATCTTTTCCCACTGTCTCCTATGTTTTATCCGCATATGATTGCGTACCGAGTTGGGATGCGCGAAATATCTCGAACAAGACGCGACGGGACAGACGGGGCTGTCGCGCGGGTAATGCGCCTCTATGTGTCTTCGCGCTATCACCAAGGAGTCCAGATTCATGTAACACAACGGACACTGCAGACGATCGTCTCCGTACGATGCGCTCTTGGCGTTATCTCCTTCCAAGTACTTTAGTAACTCGCTTCCTCGCTCGCCCCCTTCGCAATCTCTTATCGCCGGCTTTGCCAACGCGTCCCTCGCCGCGGCATCTGCAATGCCGACAGCACTATATTACTGAATGTCGAACGGTTGGCAAATCCGACGATAAACCCTACGCACCCTAACGACGTTTATAAACGGTCTAAAAATATGAATATATATGGAATACAGTAAAATATCGGTTAAAAGTCCCAATCGTTAAATCGTTCCGTCAGTCCGTTGGCACAAGCGGGGGCGGGCGCGGGGCGCCGGCTCTAAGAGTTCTGTCGCTGGCGGATGCCGTGCGCTTGGAGCTGGTGGTTGATGAGATAGTGCTTCGTTTTGCACTTCTTGCCGCAGTGCTGGCATGGGAACCACTGGTCGCGGTCGGTCTGCGAGTGCACATTGAGCATATGCTGGCGCAGGTTGGACGTGGAGGAGTAGACCCGGCCGCAGAGCGGACACTGCGGCCGGTAGCCCATCGCCGCCCCGCCCGCGAGAGCCGCCCCTGTAACACAGAGGCGGCGGTTAAAAATCCGAAAGTACATTTATACGCTATTGTGAGTGTATCGATCGAGATCTGCGGACGGGGCGGGATCGCGCCTCCTCTGTTTGACGCCGTGTATGGAGTTCATGTGTATCTGCATGTACTGGCGCGTCTTGAAGCCCTTGCCGCAGACGGGGCACGGGTGCGAGAGCTCGCGCGCGGCGTGCACGTTCAGAATGTGCTGCTTGAGGTTGCTATTGTTGCTGTACAGCTTGCCGCACTCGGGGCAGGCGGGCTTGCTCGGCTCACCGTTAGCGAAGTTGGCGCCGTACGCGAAGCGCTCGTCCGCCTTGGGCTTGCCGTCGCCGCCGCCCGGCCAGGTCGCTCCTGGGGCAGACGGACCACGCTTCAGTTCTCTCGCCCTACCATGTCTAACGTAAGGTTCGGCTCTAACTTCCATTGTCGCTAATCCCTATCTCTCGCTTTTAGAATAT
>CAJQZN010029961.1:0-28272 GCA_907164685.1 Colias eurytheme | reverse complement strand
AAACAGGTAATGACATAATACTATATAATTGAGGTAATATAGGTAGCTTTTTTGTTATAATTTTATGTAATTTAGTCGTTAATTATAGACCGTATTTTGTGTACAAAAAGTCATAGTTCTTATACATTTATTTCTTACTAATTCATAAATTACTAGTGGTAATTTGTTCATGCTTGAAATATAATTATTTTTTATTTACAGAATTCTGCAACAGCACGATAATAAATCAGGACATAGAGTTTACGGGGCTATCAATGAAGACGACCTTCAGATTGGTGATGACTGTAGGAATGGCCATCTGCTTCGCCTTGACAAGGGTGGCTTCTTTTAGCCATGTTGTAGCTTATACAGATGATATTGCACCAGATAGAATGAGCGTGCATGTTGGTACGTTGAATTTAAATATTTTGATAATTTAGAATATCTTGATTTCTAAAGAAAATTCGTGGATAGGTCCTTTTTAATTGAGTTTACCTTTAAGTAGAATACCTATAAGTAAGTTAGAGAAAAAAGTAGATATCTAATAATGAAAAGGGCAAAAATTAAATGTCTGGTAGGTAAACTGAGTATAGGCGCAGAGCTTTTTTTTGCCCCTAGCAAATAATGTTACAGATTTTCTGACATATTTTAGTTCAGAAAAGAATAAACGTGTTAACGTGAACACGTGAAGATAAGCGAACACGTGAAATTCATGATGGTAGTTGAAACTTGAAAGATACAATCATTTATAAAAATAGGCTGTGGTGCCACATACAACGCGTTCTAAGCGCACGTCAAAGCGATAATATTGATAATATTATACTGTCACATACTGTCAAAACATGTCGCGCGTTAAGTACATGTTCTACCTGACCAATAGCGCGTAGTACACATAGCGGCGTCATAGCGCGGCGTCATTCAGGTTAGCGCTTTGACGCGTTCTATGTGACAAAGCCATTAGATATGATTATCATTTTTTTTTCTTCCCCAATCGGTTATAGATGATTAAAGATTTGTCAATATAGTCTTGGTATGAGATAACAGTATCTTATTATATAACATTATTTGCTACCGGGTAGCCTGGTCGCCTTGGTTGCTTGGTAGCAAAGAATTTATGTTATGCAATAAGGTCATTTTTGCATGTTGTACAAATGATGTTTCTTTATGTAAAATTGTTAATTTTCTGCTTGGTACTTTCTTGTTTCTATGATAAATAAATAATCATTTCTATTATTTTCAGGTATTCTAATATTCTCCAGGATAATAACTCTAATATTCTACAGCTTATTATCGCAAGGTGTAGATAAGACGATGTTCATCACTTTGGGACTTATAACTGTTTTTACGCTTTTCAATACCTTGAGGTTATATTTTGAGTTACCTAAGGTCACACAGGACACGGGGGATTTGAAGGTCATACCGATGAATGATAGAGGTAATCTTATATTGTAAAACGTTAGTATTTGAAAAATTAGGAAATTAAACAGGAGAATTACTCTATCTATTGAAATTTTCAAGATGTTGGATGAATACAATTTTGATAGAATTCAGACACTTTTTTTTTAAAGACAAACATGTAAAAAAAACGAAAAATATATTGAAGGAAAGATATCGTAAATGTAACTTCATTGATTTTAACACAGAAAAAAATGTGGAGCTATTAAGATAGAAGGAATACCTACCAAACATTCAAAATTAATTTACCCCAGTTAAATTTTTTATCCTTTAAGGATCCTATCAAATATTATTTTTAAATGGAAACGCTATGTCACGTGTTAAAACTATTCTTATTTTCAGGTTACTTTAGAAGCTTAAAGAGAGTGCTGTTTAACTTCGTGGCTATGTCACAAATGATATCCATGGGTTTGGTAGCTGCTGCTCTCTGGGGTTTCGGTTATAATGAACACGAAATAATTAAGGTACCTACTTATATTTTTTTTTCTGTAAAATATTTTTCAACAAGTTCCCTTTTACTGTTAAGGGTGATTTTCCACTAATATGCGAGGATGTATAACGAGAAATGTGTTTGTGAAGAACCAATCATATCGCTTCATTTGGTTTGAAGTTTGAAGCGTTTAGCGTTTGATGCGATACTATTGGTTCGTTGGTTATCGATATTATGCACTATTGGTTGAAAAGCACCATAAGGTTTAAAAAGTCGTTTTGCCGTCTGAATTTCTTCATAGCTTTGGTTTTTTCCATGCAAGGGATGAAAGTATTCCAAAAAATGAAGTATTTACTGTATTTAAATTAAGACACAACAGAAACAACTCGTCTTTATTTCTAACGCAATTAATAGAAGTAGCAACATAATTTTTTTTTTTTAATTTTATATTTCGTTACACTGTAATTTATTTTTCAGACAAATTACAATATGCTGCCAATAATTGGAGACATTGTCAATGACTACACCAAATTCTTTCGGTACATTGTATTGATCCTTGCAGTTGTGGTAAGTAATCATGTCTATTTTTACATTTAGACCTATTTATCCATTGTAGTTCAGTATATAGTTCAGTGATAGTCTAAAAGTTAGTTCAGTATAGTTTTGTTCAGTAGATTATACTGAAAAGTGTATAACTTATGATACACTTTTCAATTTGAAAAACTTACTTATATTTCATACGAAATAAACTGACTCTTTCGCTCTTTAATTATCTTTAAGGATATCTAAATTTTACTGTTTATTTCATAAAATTATAGGTAAATACAGTCGATAAGTTCATTTCTTCGATATAATATTGTAAAATTCGGTCACAGTAGTAAAAAAGCATCAGTAGACGATTTTTAACAATAACATTTAACAATAATTTATATTCAAATGGGCCCTCTACACAATGGGCAGCGGTGGCCCAACAAGTGATCGTCGATGTTTGCCTCCATTACGGCGATTATGAAAAAACATCTACATTCTACAATGACAGCCGATCAGCCGATATTTAGGCCCTATACACGTGATTGCCTCTACTCGCGCAACGCTGCCCATTGTGAAGAGGGCGCATAAAATATTTCCATACAAAAGTCTTACTATTAAAACCGCTCGTTATTAAATTTGCATATAATTAATCAATTATTACCTTTCAGTATATGGGTGTAAAGCAATCAGCTCCGATAAGGCCAAAATTCGACATGACAAAGGCATTGGCTATCTCCTTCAAGATGACGCTGTTTGCAATGTTCCTATATGTATTTATCATCACAATCCCGCCTTGTTCTAAGGGACATGTCGCTGGTCTCGAAAATAATCAGGATTATGCTAATCCACAGTGTAGCTTGTCTTGTGGGTAAGTCAGTTTTTTAATAGTATCATACATAACTAGGTTGTCAAAAAAAAATCACAGGTCAATCCGTACTTACTATTAGAACTTAGTGATATTTAATTCGAAGCAGTTGAATTCTGTAAACACAGAATGCCTTCGTAACGTATCTTTATTTTTTTTTATTTCAAACACAAAACTTAAACACGACAGACGCAAAAAGTTTGATGAAATGAAAATCAAATAATGAAAATGAAAATGTACATTTGTATAGAGAGTAAATGATCTTATATAATTTGTTGGGTAGGAAGTAGCCTTGGGTAGGAAGCTTGTTCGCCACATAATAATTAACTAGCTGTGCTCCGCGGTATCAACTGCGTGGCTCCGGTCCTGTTCGTCTTAGCGTGATGATATATAGCCAATAAGCCTTCCTCAATAAATGGACTATCTAACACCGAAAGAATTTATCAAATCGGAGCAGTAGTTCCTGAGACTAGCACGTTCAAATAAACTCTTCAGCTTAATAATATTATAGGTATAGACGTATGTACAGTGCATGCGAGCAGAGCTTTGGATGGAGTTAACCACATGTTTAATTTATTATATCTACATGGATGATAATCTCTTTTTTATCATTGCAGATGTGTTCCAAGATGGAAGGAATTTTCACCAGTGTGTGTGGTGGACACCATGACTACATATGTGTCGCCGTGTGAAGCTGGCTGTACAGGACTACAAAGCATCAATAACTTACAGTAAGAATTTTTTTAACTCATAATCATGAAACATAAATAATTTAACGTGTTATATTTGCCCCAACTTTTTAACAATTTATTTCTCTAATCGCACGTGATCGTTTATTTCGTTCAAATTAATGATAGTAATCTTATTTCTAAAACAAATCATATTTTATTTTAGAGATAATAAAATATCTTTCAAATCAATATTCTATAAATGTACACGTGATTAATTATGTATTATCCAAGGTATTATCTAATATCTGTCTATATCTGACGATTCTTTAGAAATACGTTAAGAATCAGCATGGTAATCTATTCTCATTAATTTTCTTTATACATAATGTACACAAACATTAATTTTCTTTATACAGGTTGTTCACAAACATTATCTTTCTTTATACAGGATGCACACAAACATTAATTTTATTTATACAGAATGTATACAAACATTAATTTTCTTTATACAGGGTGTATACAAACTGTAGTTGTGCCTCAACTGGACACGCGATACCGGGCGCCTGCAGCGACTTCAACTGTCAAATTGGATTTAATTTCCATGGAGTGCTGTTTAGCCTGATACTGACTGTTTCTCGTAAGTTATGTTAACTTATATTTGTAACATATTTACTTATTTTATTAAAAGATAAGTAAATTTTCAGCGATTTTGAATATCTTACACACGTTGTATAGTATAGGGTGCCAAACTAGTCATTTGTTGCCTATATTGCGACAGAAACGAATTTTAGATTTAATTTTAATCAGGCCTTTTTGGAACTTTTCGATGTAGCTGTGAATACAATCCATGCGAAAATTTCAGAGAGATTCTGTAATTCAAATAAACTAGAATACAATAGAAGAAAGATGGATAAATGATAATTTATTTGCAAAATACCCAAATGGCTACGACTTTTTTTTCAACGTTTTTTGCGACTTGTATAGTAAGAGTGAAATCTTAAATATGATTATTCTTTCAGTCGTGGCCTTCCAAGCTCATAGCATGTCTATCTTGAGGTCAGTGGACCCTCGAGACAAGTCCATCGCCATGGGTCTGATGTGGTCTGTCATCGCTGTCATGGCTTTCGTGGTCGGAAATAATGTCTTTTATGCTATTGACCGTAAGTATGATTTAGTATTTTATATAATATTTGTAAAAGTGCCAATAAATAATACTATTCGTCTTCTTGTTATTCGCATTTTAAAAGAGATGGTTTAATTATTATTTATTAATAATCATATACCGAATAACGAAACGTTGTGAAGTAGTACGTCATGGAATAAGGCGACGATTTTGGTATTTTTGAATCTTGCCAAAGAAATATCACTTCTGAGTTCTGACACGTGTGCTCGGCATACACGCTCTTTTTTTCTGATACCTGTACTCTCGCAGTAACAAGAAATAAGCATGTACTGAAATGATGATATAAAATATTTTTCTTTCCAGTCCACACCTGCAGCTGGTACACCGGCCAGAGATGTCAGCTCCACGGCGACTGGTTCCCGTATGCAGTTGGAATTGCCTGCATCTTCTTCACCTTCACGGCCTTGATTATCAACGGCACAGCACGCAGATACTTGCGAACGAAACGAAAAGATGACGTCACGGATGAACCAAATGCTTAATTTTAATTATTTATTTATTAGCTGTATAATTAATAATCGTTTGATATTATTATGAATATTTATTGTACAAATTAGTTATGTATATTTTAATTTAATCTGAATATTTTAGGTGAATAGCGATCGAAGATCACCTAACTTTGGTTTAAAGTTGTGAGTGATTGAAATTCTGTGTATGGACTAAAAGTATAAGCTTGCTACAATATTGTAAAAAGTTATTATATTTGTTAGTTCGGAATTTATGGGTACTTAGTTAATAGTAATAATTCTGTATAGTTGATACTTGATATTATATTATACTTATTTTATAGTTGTCAGTCTTCGATCATTAATAACAACTAGATACACGGCCCCATACAAAAATTCATTTAAAACTGTCCTGTATGCGATTATTAAAATTCTAGTCGAATATTATAATATACATATTGGTAGAAATACAGATAAATAAATAGATACCGTAAAAATTAAATTCCATCATATACATCCCCTTCCCCCCGGATCTCGCTCGCGAGTAGACGTGTAATAAGTTTATTTTTGTTCGTCTATCAATAATTAAATCGAATTTCAATTTAGTTAATTCTCGATCAAAAAATAGGAGTGCATAAACGAATAAGAGGTTAACGTATTAAGTGCGACGCTGACTTCTGTGCGCCTGGTACGAGAACAAATCGGGGATAGCCACGCCCAATTGGAAACTCCGCCCGCCCATGCCCAACCTCTTCTGGCCGCTTCCAATCACTAGCGCGCCCATCTCTTCTACGTCATCCGCAGTGAGTACACCTCTTGATATTGCTACATTCCTGGTACCTCGAGAGCGGAGATAAATTGAGGTGCGAGTTTGCTAATGCGCTGCAGTAAGGAACACTTAAATAGTGAATATTAAATTACCATTATTTTAAATGCAACGCACACCACCCAAAGTCTCTTCCATGGAGGGTTCAACTAATGCTGCTGTAAACCAAGTTTCGAGGACTAAAAGACAGCGTACAAACAACTCCCCACACTCCCCGTCTCCGTCAATTGATAAGCAAGATGAAATCATGTCCATGCTCTCGAAAGTGCTTGCGGAGTTAAGCGAAATACGTAAAACAAATATCGAAATGAATGCATCCCTTGAGTACTACATTAAACAATGCGAAGATTTAAACAAACGAGTGGTATCTCTTGAAAGCGAGAAGGCGAAAAGCGAAGATTATATAAAAAAATTGGAGAGCAAACTGGAGGAGTCGGATCGTCACAATCGAAGCACATGCCTGGAAATAAGGGGAATACCTGCGAAGCCCCGCGAATCTAAACTTGAACTTTGTTCTCTTGTAGAGAAACTTCATAATAAATTACGAGTCGATTACCAACAAAGCGATTTAAAAGATGTGTATCGAATAAGGGGTAAATCAGCTACTGATAGAACTTTAATCATTGAATATTGTTCGACTATTACGAAAGCTAATATACTACATGCAAGTAAAAAATATAACGCGTCAAATACAACCGACCGACTCAACACTGCTCATTTAGGCCTGGGGGACAAAAGCTATGTGTACGTCTCAGAATATCTAACTCCAAGGACAAGACGGTTATACTTTTTGGCTCGGGATTTAGCAAAAACAAATAAATATGATTTCTGCTGGACCTCGAACGGACGGGTCTTTATCAGGAAAATTGAAGGTTCGCCTCCTATAATAATCAATAGTGAGCAGCAACTCGTCGACCTGAAACAAAAAAACGGGTTAATAAATACAGTGTAAATATGTTTCTGTGCAAGATAATATGTAATTGTTGTTTACTATGTTATGTGTACTACTTAATATCTTATATGTTGTTAAAAGTGTCCTTGTTGTGTAAATATACACTAAAAATACGTTCATACTTCATATATCTAATATTTCATAACATTTTCACATACTTCTCACCAACCTTACAAACTCACAGCACACTCAATCATCAAACACAATATCTATTATTACACACTAATACTAATTTAAGATCAATCAGCACCTTTCATATTTTCATGTGGCATAATCTGACCTATGTTATTAAATATGGATAAAAATCAACAATCTAAATTGTGCACATATATAGACAACTTCATTGTAACGAATGCTAGGAACTGCTTGCCAGAAGAGTGCAGGTCTTTTGTCACTTTAACGAAGAATTCTTTCAGTATTCTAACGTTAAATATTAGAAGTATTAATAAAAATTATCCAGCTCTCGAGGTTCTTATACAAAGATTAGATATGCAATGTGATATCATAATACTAACAGAGTGTTGGATAGACAATGAGAAGCCTTATCCGAAAATGATCAATTATAGCACATCGTCTACTAAAAACTGTCTAAATCAAAATGGAGGCATAATTGTTTACTCAAAAAGCGGTCTGGATATATCTATTAAAGAGCCAAAATTTCAAGACGCTAACTGCCTTCTTTTGAATGTGGGAAATGAAATCGCTATTGTGGCCCTATACAGATCACCATCCATTTCGGGAATAGATCCTTTTCTGCACTCGTTGGATTCAGTCCTTACCACGGTTTCTAAATGCAAGACTATCTCGGTTATAGGAGATATAAATATTGACATCCATTCCAATAGTACAGACAAACATTCTACCACTTACCTGGATTTACTAGCTAGTCATGGACTTCTAGCTAGTCACACGCTGATAACCCGTGGGAATAGGTGCCTTGATCATGTAATGCTCAAAACAAGGTGTAAATATACCACACTTATTATTGACACTTATGTAACTGACCATAAGCCAGTTATGTTAAATATAATTAAAGAAAAATCTAGTAAATTGAGCTTTAGTAGAACTATAACTAAAATTGACGTAATAAAATTATGCAATGATTTGAAGGCTGCTGACTTTAGTGAGGTTCTCGAAGCAATGGATGTAAATTTGGCGACAGATATTTTGTATTGTAAGTTAATTAACCTCATGAAATATTGTTCTAAGACCTTTAAGATATCAGGTAAGCAACGAATACTAAAACCGTGGATTACACCTGGAATTCTCCGTTGTATAAAGACTCGAGACAACATGCACATAAGACTGAAAGACGTTCCTAATAACCAAATTCTAAGGATTACTTACCTACGTTATAGAAACTTTTGTACGAAATTATTAAAAAACTTGAAAAGAGATTATTACAAAGCTGAACTTCTAAAACATCAAAACAACATCAAAAAAACATGGCAGGCAATAAAAAAAGTCACTAATACTGAAAGGGATGAAAATAAAAATGTGGGCCTAATTAAAGTAAAGGATAATCCAACTAGCTCTATCAACTTTATAAACGATTACTTTGTTAGCGTGGGAAAGACTCTAGCTGAGAAGATTAAAGCCCCAGCTATGTCAACTAAAATAAACCATACTCTTTCACAAACTAATTCCATTGTCATGTTAGAAACAGACCCAGACGAAATACTTGGCATAATTAAAAATTTAAAGAGTGATTGTGCAGCGGGATATGATGGTATCACAGCAGAAATCATTAAGAGCTCGGCTACTGTGCTTGTGCCCGTCATAACTCACATTTGCAACCGAAGTCTCACGACAGGGATTTTCCCTGATGCTTTTAAAACTTCTATAATTGTTCCTATTCATAAGGGTGGGTGCAGCGATAGTGTCGAAAACTACAGACCCATCTCTATTCTCCCGGTGTTATCCAAAGTGCTTGAAAAAGTAATAAACAAACGACTAATGAGTTTTCTCGAAAAATACCAAATTCTATCTTCATCGCAATATGGTTTTAGGGAGGGCCGATCAACTGAAAATGCGGTATCCAATATCTCAGAATACATTGTTGATAATTTGGACAAACGAAAAAAAGTAGTTGGAGTTTTTCTTGATTTAGCAAAGGCATTCGATACGGTTTCCATACCCGCCCTTGTGGATAAACTAGAGAAAGTAGGTATCAGGGAGAATGCACTGTCTCTACTAAAAGATTATCTGACAAACAGGAAACAAAAAACTAAAATTGGTGACTATATCAGTGAAAAACGGGAAGTTAGCTATGGTGTACCTCAAGGCAGTGTACTCGGCCCGAGTCTCTTTTTGGTCTACGTAAATGACCTCTTTAGTATCTCCTTGAAGCAAGGTAAAATTTTCTCCTATGCTGATGATACAGCTCTAATATTCACTGGGAACAGTTGGCAGGAGGCTCAGTCAAATGCTGAGGAAGGATTAAAACAAGTAATTACTTGGCTTCAGAATAATAAGCTTTCCCTAAACATAGCAAAGACCAAGTATATACTTTTCTCCCAAACGCGTAATCGTCCTGAGCAAATTTCATTAAAGGCACATCTAAGCTGCCAAATTTCTTCCTGTGCATGTCCTGAACTGGAACGCGTCACCTCCATCAAGTACTTAGGAATTATCCTAGACAGCAGGTTCTGCTGGAAACCTCACATTGAGTATCTAAGTAAGAGAATTCGAAAGCTCATTTATGTTTTTAAAAATCTCCGAGAAGTGGCAGATCGTGACCTAATAATTAAAGTCTACAATGCACTATGTAAGCCACTACTAACCTATTGCTGCAGTTCTTGGGGAGGTGCTCCAAGTACCAATATGTTAATTCTGGAACGGGCTCAAAGAGCGGTTTTGAAAGTCGCCATTTCCAGGCCTTTTTATTTTGGTACATCAGAGTTATTCGCTGAATGTGGGGTACTAACTGTAAGACAACTTTTTATTCAAAAAATTCTCTTAAATCAGCACCAATTAATCAGTTCTAACCCTATAGGTAAAAGAAGGAAAGATAAAGTCTTCTCTAAGCCCAAAACAAGCACTAAACTTGCTCAACGCCAGCAAGCATTTCTTGGACCTCTTATATACAATAGAATGGCCAAAGATATTGTAGCTCTGCCTTCGATGTCCATAAGAGATGCCAACAGTGCCATTAGAAACTGGTTGATTGAGTGTGATTATGAAGCTATTGAGAAAATGCTTAAAGTTATAGTCTGATCCATGTTATTTTCTCTGTCTTGCCACAAATCGTACACACACACGCACACACACACACACACACACACACACACACACACACACACGCAGACACGCACGCACACACACACACACACACATTCACACATAGTTACACACTTATAAATAAAGGCGTTAATATAGGCGCAGATTTCATTAGTTTATAAATAAATTAATAAATAAAAATGTAAATTTAATCTTAATATGTATAAATAATGTCTTATCTTTATGTATAAATAATTTTGATTGATAATATCAGATAATTTTTAATACCTGATATATAATGAGTACCACTTACCTTATTGTGTTATCAGGAAGGGTTGCAGGCCTACGATACAAGCTGTCTTAGTGTAGGTCTGCAGGTCATATTATCTTTTTATCATCAGGTCCTATTATGATATCCTTGTATTTTTATGTTTAATTAATTAAGATAATTATTTCTATGTATTTAATTTTGTATTTATGGTGAATAAATGATTAAAAATGATTAAAAAAATGACATCCCTAGGGGTTATTTGACGCTTATTATGAATCTAATAGTTGTTATAATTGATCGAAGTCTTGATCGAAGTTGTCAGCACTAAAATATGCAATGGCTTGACGTTGTTGAAGTTAGCCATAAAGAAAACAAAATTCAACAAAAAGCCACTATTATTACCTGATATAATTAGTTTTATTTACATAGTTATTGTAATTAGTTCTTATTAAACATGTTTATTTAAAAACGAATGCAAGAACAGAGTTATGAGGAATTCTTATGGGACTTTGTATTCTCTCGTGTTGCAGTATTTGTAATTTAAGGTAAATTAGATAAGACTTGAAGCATGATTGTAAAATTCGTTAAACATGACATGGCTTTGTATATAAATAAAGAAATAATTAATTAAAACTGCATTTATTTAAATACATCCATAAATAATATTTTTGTTTATAAAATTAAAATAAATTACATAAAATATATTAAACACAAACTAAAATTATACTACATATAACGCTATATAACTACATATATATACATATAACTACATATAACGCTTAGGTATAAAATGCTCGACTAGCAAAGTAATGCAGAAATTTAATATTTTATATTGTAATTTGTAATTCCTGCTTATAATGTATCAGGTATTTTTGAAGTAAAACTTCTTTAACGGAGTTGGAAAAAATTTAGTGTAACATTTTTTCGTTACGCGTGACATTTTTCCGTTACGCGCCATCTTTTTCTTATCCCTACCACGCGTGATTCGACGTATTTTTGTAAAGTTGCATATAGTAAATTATTTTTTGAAAAATAAGGTCACAAAGAAGTTTCACTTCTCACTAGTACACACACACATTTTTTAATATAGGTACCTACCTACATATTATTTATACCTACCTACATATAATACCTAATAATATATAAAATAATTTACTATTTCATAGATAGGTACATTACGCTCAAATCTTGATCAAGTTGTGCGTTTTGTATTAATAGTTATTGTTTATCAATAAATAAAATAAAATTAAACTAATTTTGCTATAATTTTTAATATCTATAATTAGGTATAATAACATCTACTTACATAAATAGACTTAATAGTTAATACATCTATGGAATATTTGATTTTTGCAAATAGTCACTGGTTTTTAACTTTTTACTACATATTTAATTATAATATAACGTAAGTACATAAACAAATAACAATAATAGGTACTATAACGTAACCCTGTAAAGATCCTATCCTAAAAAGTAGTTGTAAAAATTACAAAAACAATATTTTCTATTTTAATATTACAATAATAATTATTCTTAACTTAATGCTCGTATAAAATTGTAAATAACTATCCATATTTCGATTAAAATACAAAAAAACATTATACAAAAAATGTACTTAAATATTTTGTTTCAAAATCACAGACATACCTAACTACAATACCTAATATATAAATAACAATAATTATTCTTCGTCACTTTGTGGGACGCTATGTTTTTCTTTAAATCGTAAATACCCTTTCGTTATGAAATTAACGGACACAGATATAAAAGCCAAGATGGCGCTGGTAAATCCAACAAAATACGGGAAGCGATCATTGAACACTTGGCACCTTTCACCAGTCAGCCAGGCGCAGGATTTCACTGAAAAAAAAACATAATTCAAAAGTTAGTTGAGAAATTCAACACATTAGTTTTATGTCGAAAATAAATCATCATTGTAGCAGATTCGGCAAAATCGGGGAAAATATTATAAGTCGGTTTCCGAGCAGCGGCTATTTACCGCGCGGATTTTTTCTCGCAATTCTGTAACAGTTGTAACACATTGAATCATAAGGACGTATACGCGATAAAAAAACTCGCGCGGATAAATAATTTGCAAAATGAACGCGAAGCGATGCGAATTATTTCCGCCCGAATATTTTGTGAAGTACATATAAAGTAAGTAGTCCGCAATACAGAAAAAAATCATGCATTTTGCTCAGTCGTGCAACGACACTTCACACTATTGAGACGGTCCATATTGTATGATTGTTGTGTTATTTAAACTCAAAACATTTTAAACTCAAACATTTATTTATTCAATAAGACTTCTTCAAGAAGCACTTTTCAATCGTCATTACATATTTTTTTACATTTACCACCGATTCGGAAAGCAGTATCTATGGAGAAGAACCGGCAAAAAACTCGTTGCTCTTTTAAAATCATGTCAAAATATATATTTTAAATAATGATGTCCATAGAAATACTCACGTGCAATAAAATAGTAGATATTATGCCCGAACACAAACGCCACTATAGCTATGACGGACCACATGACGCCCATCGCCACGGATTTGTCCCGCGGGTCCACGGACTTTAGTATCACCATGCCTTGTGATTGGAATGCTAATACTGAAAATATAAAAAAAAAATAAAATTATTATCTATACCACAGACTAATAATAATATACTACGTATACAATCTATACTTAATTATAAAGATGAAGAGTTTGTTTGAACGCGCTAATCTCAGGAACTACTGATCCGATTAGAAAAATTATTTCGGTGTTAGATAGCCCAATTATCGAGGAAGACTATAGGCTATATATCATAACGCTAAGATCAACAGGAGCGGAGCAAATGGGGCGCAGCTAGTGTAAGATATTTACAATAAAAGTTGATTATTGTTCACAAATGTTTGGTTAACTAATTGACGTTTATTGTGAAAAACAGTTGTTTTTCATAACGATAAACGGTCATGTTAGCACTTTAGCAGATGTAAGACCGAAGATTATTACTAGAAAAGAAATAGCATATATGTATTACTTAAATTCAAGATTCAAATTCAAATCATTTATTGCATAGGTACCAATACCTACATTTTTAAGCTATTGCATAGCTTCTATCGCGGGCCTTGAGCGCGGGGACCGGATCGAGAAATTCCGTAACGAAAAAACCTCACGCTCCCCACTCCGACGGGCACGGAGGTGTGGCTTGAAGGCACGCTATGCAATAGCTTTACCGCGGCAGTCCCCGAGTGCCACACGTCTTTTTTCATACATATTTGCAACCTTATGCAGGTATTGCAAAACAATCATATTATATTTAAAATAACATCATATTATTAGAAACATATTATTACTTACCAGAAACAGTAATAATAATGGTATAAACAGCGAGATGGAAGTTATATCCGTGCCAGCAGTTGTAGTCGCTGCAGGCGCCCGGCAGCGCCCGACCCGATACTGAGCAGCTACAGTTTGTGTACACCCTGTATATGTATTTATGTAAAAATAGTGAAAGTCTTTTTTCTGGTCTAAATTATTGGTAAAATTTAAACTTGTACCATAATAAGCATGACACTTTTGGATTTCCAAACTTTTTAAAGTGTCACTTCTTTAGGCACGTTGAGAGTAAAATTTCAATATCGCGTTATGGCAATACAGTCACGTCATGGAGAAAAGCGACGATATTTGGTATCTTTCAATCTTGCCAAACAAGTTTCACTTCTGACACGTGTGCTCGGCATTCGCTTTTTTTAAGGAGAAATGGTCATTACAGACCAGAAATTATGTGCATATTTATTAGCCTAAGCAATTTTTTGTAGTACTTTAGAGTTTAATAAAATTTTCAACTATGAATATATAAATAGGTACTTTAATAGTTCTTACTGCAAATTAGCGATAGTATCAGTTCCCACACATCCCGCCTCGCACGGTGACATGTATGTCGTCATAGTGTCCACCACACACACGGGGGAAAATTCGCGCCATCTTGGAACGCAACTGAAAAGTAACAACGAATTAAATTTTTATCAAGGTGAAATAATAAATAATAGTAATATTTATTCACAAAATAATTGTGATTATTTTTCCGACCCAAATATCGACCAATAGAATTGCACCATTCGACGTCACGTGGTACAACCTACATGGTATTATACTGATAATTTTTTGAACATTTTCTCTGGTCGTTGACGTCAAACTGACAGGTTCAATTATTCAATTGTGAAATTATTGGCCGACATTTGGGACGGAAAAATAATCTCCCGAATACCTCACGAGCTTCAAAATTATCTGGCATTTCCCTCAAGGTTCCCTGCAAACAAATAAAGTCGTCAAGTTTTTCAGGAAAAATTACTCGCGCTTCGCGCTCGTGATTTTTTAACCTTGACTAAAAACTTGACTCCTTCATTTGTTTGCAGCGAACCTATCGGAAAATACCCGATAATTTTGAAGCTCTTGTGGTATTTTAAGTGATTATGGTAAATTTATGTTTAAATAACGTCAAAATTGGAATTATTGCAAAATTCTTCCTAACATTATTATTGACATCTTGACAAAATTACTATTAATACTTCAACCTAAGACTTCAACTATCTTAAATCATAAGCGAACTTATTTAAACCAGCTTGAATAACAACCATTTTCACTAACAAAGTAACAAGATATGATAACAAATAGAAAAACGAATGCAATTCTATCCAAAAGCTATGCTAATAACATTCCTGTTAACCCCATAAAACTTATTTAGACTTGAATTTTATATTTTTGGTTTTATGGCATTCTAATGCTTTATAAATATAAATTTATAACTAATAGTTTTAACCCATTGACCACCGAGCGCCCCGATCGGGCCACGACACAATAGATTTTCTTTTATATTTATATAATATATTTATAAAGTGTGCTGTCTCTGATAAATAAATGTTTCTTTCTTTCTTTCTAATAGAAAAAATTCGATCACGATTCGATCGCTCTGGCGGGTCACGGCCGAGTTGGTCAGGCATCCGCCCCGGATTGGCGTGAAAGGATGCGGGTTCGGGTCCCGCCTTGTGATCGAACTTTTTCTATTCTTTATAAATTTATATTTAATTAGACTTACCCACAAGGCAAACTGCAACTCGGATGTACATATCTGTTACTATTCTCAAAGCCAGCGACCTGGCCCTTTTGACACGGCGGGACCATCACAATAATGATATACATCACAGCTGCTATGATAGTCATCTTTATCACTTGTTTCAGACCTCGCTGTATTTCATACTGTTTGCGTATGGGTTCGGAGTGTTTTACTCCTACGTACTGAAAATTTTATGCTTTTTAACACGCTTTTATTAGCTTCACCTGTATGTTTGTCTGCAATCGACATGTTGGTACGTAAACGTCTTAAGATTCGATTTCGACCCACTTTAAACGGATGATTTAATTGAAACTTTGTATTTATCAAGGATCAGTGACAACACATTAATTTCATAAGTTTAAGTGAGTTTTTGAGTTTTTTTTTATTATATTTATTAGGGAAACAACTTCTGTTTATGCTTATTAACAGATAGCATGTACACAAGTGTAAGAAGTAAGAACGTCAAAACGTATTAGTTAAGTATTAGCACAGACTAATAATAATATACTAGGTATTAGTAAACTTAGTTCTGGAAAACTTTGTATGGATAAGAAAAAAAAATGATTTCGTTACCTAACCAAGATATTTAACTGTCATAACTAATAATCGAATAAAAGATTGCAGAACAGTCTAGCCTTGCGAATATAAGAAAAAAAAAACCTAATGAAACTTACCACAACCGAAACGATAGCAAGGAAATAGCGGAAATATTCCGTGTGATTGTTCACGTTTGATGCTACGGGCAACACGTTGTAATTTGTCTGGAATATTACAATTTTACATATTATTTTATTTAGCATAGAATTCGGATATCGCAATTACATCTAAATAAGACACTTTATGCGTCGCTGTAGAAAGTAGCTTTATACTAGAAGTCATGAACTTATTGCTTACTTGAACTATGAAAGAATGACTTATTAATAGTTAATTTAAAGTTTTTAAAACGCGGCTCTTCCAAACAGAAACGTATTTTTTTTATCAAAATTTTAATTGGATCAAATGAAAGACTGAAAAGTGAAGTCCCGTGTCCCCACTAGGGGACTGTTGCACTAATTGATTTTTAGCAGCACGTTGGTCATTCGCCTTCCGTGTCCTGCCAGGAGACATTTTTTTCTTTATCTCCACTAGGAATCGAACCCAGGACTCGGTTCTACGCTCACCGTTCGTATGGAAGACTGTAATATCATTCAAATAGGAAAAAAATCATCAAAATCTAGGAGGTTCGGAAGCTCGGAGGCAACAAAATAATAAACATATTTAGATAGAAAAGTAGGCAGAAAGTGAAATAACCATAGTAACAAAATTGAATCGTTATTACTAAGGCACGTTTGTGACGTTACTTCTTGGGAATGATTGGCACTCTATATCATATTTATCCTATATACCCCTCCGAGCGCCATTTAGTACAAAAACTTACTAAAATTCGAAGCATTACCTTCGCAATTTCCTCTTCATGATACCCAAAACCCCAGAACGCAGCTGTTAAAAGACCCATCGCCATCATTTGCGTCATGGCGACCAGGTTGCAAAACACCCGAGTTAGACTTTGAAAGAAACCTGTAAAACAACACTAATATGTTACTTAAATCACATCTTTGCTATGAATAAACAAAGAAAATCTGATTCGCATTGCGATTAACGTAAAAAATGTCACGGTCTGGTTAAAAAAGCTTTCTGATAATTTTCATCGTAAATCATTATGATTGAAAAATCAGTAAAACAAAATATTATATACAGTAATGAAGATCAATTTCATACTCCCGTGTGAATTTATTATCACAATGTTCGGATCGCGTTCGAATTTGTTGCCAGAACGCGTCGTGGTTGAATATTAAAAATATTAACCACGACATGAATTTGGAAATTTTTCTTTTCTTTCACAGCGCGTAAAAATAAACCTGTGAAATAAACCAATAGCGGAATAATTTTGTGAACAAAACTGTAGAAACTAACCTCTATCGTCCATAGATGGCACCTTAACACCCTCCGCTACTTTTGGGATGCCTTTTGGTACAGAAAAATGTATCCGTATACCATTGACTACTGTACTTATCGTGATTATCAAAATTTTGAATAGAACCGTCTGTTCCACGATCAATGTTAACATTTTGTAACCGAACATGAGCGGTATGACTCGACTTATAACAATAATACCTGGAAAGGAAATTTACTAGTTTAATAATTTATTTTAGAAATGCTTTTGAAAAATATGATGATATGTTACATTGAAATTATGAGCTACTTTTATGGAAAGGAGTTTCAGTACAAGTTAAGACATTATGTTACTATTAGCTGAACCACGCAACTTCGTCTGCTCTAAAAAACAATATTTTGTAACATTATGTATTGCGGCTTCGCTATTGGTCGATAGATCTAACACAAAATATTTTTTCAATTCCAACCAGCAGTTCCGGAGATAAGCCCGTGCACACAACCAAACAAACTCTTCATATTTCAATTGCACCTTCTTAGCATATATTTTTATCTGTGCTAAGAAGGTTCTGTACTAAGATGGTCCTGTGCTAAGAAGGTCCTGTGCTTAATTGTCCAAATCTTACCAAAATGAACGGTAGTACGCTGCGGTGCATATTCATCGCTATATGCGATATAGTGACTCCACGTGGCTGCTCTCGACAGGCAGAAGCCGATCGCCGCTACTATGGTAACGAGCAGTCTGACAGCTGTACGTGCTGACAGGCCTGTGTAAGTTATTACGGGATTCCGTGCGAATCTGTTGCAGAATTCTGGAAGATTATATTTTTTTGAGGTAGGTAAGGTAAGGGTTTTGTTAAAACTCAAACTCAAACATTTATTTATTCGATTAGACTTCTTTTAGAAGCACTTTCGAATCTTCATTACATATTTTTAACATTTACCACATAGGTGTTACAGGGAATCTTGCATTGTAACAAGAAAATTATAAAATGTGAAAATGATAAGTTGTTGTGCAAGAAATAGCAAAAATCGTATTATAACAGTTAAATTTTAAAACACACATAGCAAACTGCGATTCAAAAAACATTGAATAAAATACGAGATCTCGACACACTAATAGGAAGAATATTGTAATACTGTGCTAATCACAGTATTACAATATTTCTAATACTAACAAAAATTAAATAAATATCATAATATTACCAGACTCCTCGATACTGTCAGGCCTGGGTAACACGAACCACACGAACGACGTCAGAATCAACGCAAGCGACCACGCGAGTAACATTTTCCTGCGCGTCCTGTAGCCGAACCAGGATACGATTGGAGCTAATATTGCTTCGACCATTGCTACTAGAGTTATAATTATATCTGTAAAAAGAAACTCCCGTTAAAAAAATACTCCTGAATTTGATATTTTTGGTTTTATGGCATTCATAAATATAAATTCATAAATATAAATTTATAAAGAATAGAAAAATTAGACACGTAAAATTGAAAGAATAGAATAAATTCGATCGCTCTGGTGAGTCACGGGTTGCCGAGTTGGTTAGGCATCCGCCCCGGATTGGCGTGAAAGGATACGGGTTCGAGTCCCGCCTCGTGATCGAATTTTAATAATTCTTTATAAATTTATAAAAATACCATATCGCTAAATATGAATAGAGTAAACTTTATGTGGATCAAATGGTAGGTGTGCACGAAATAAGCCTTTTTTACTAGAATAAAAAAGTATACTTACATTATAAAATGATACAGGTTTCTTTACTATTTCTTAATGAATATAACCTTCAATGCTATACTTACAAGGCATATAAGACGGTAAAGCTCCCACCCTGACATCTTGTATAATAATCCTATACGCTGCTACTTCAGCTATGGTGATGGTCAGCAAGTTGCCGAACACTGGATCTCTAATCTGGCTAGCATTTAGCTCTGTTTTCTCCCATGACTTCACTTTTGTTACCACTGAAATACAGACAATTTTGAGCTTTATTATTCAGATCAGAAAGGTTAACTTTGTCACGTGTTGTAGGTACCTCAACACATATTAATTGGAATTTTTGACTGAAACTTCTTTAGGCGCGTTCAGAGTAAAATTTCAAAGTCTTGCCAAAGAAGTTTCATTTCTGACACGTGTGCTCGGCAAACACGTATCCTCAGTTGTTAGGGTTTAGCGCTGAGTTGGTTGCCACACACGCTACATCTGGCAAATCCAACTGGAGAGGTATTCTTGCGCAGGTACAGGTAGTGGTAGAGGCGTGTGTGGAAATTGGCGTGTGCATTTTGTACCTTTGCAGGTTTACCTGTACGGTTAACCGTACCGTGTATGGCTGTTGACCCTTTTTTTTTAAGTGGGGAAATTTGCATAGATACCCACGGCCTCCGGGGAAAGGGCCGTCGGTCGGATTGGTATGTCGGATTCCTACCGACCAAAACCCCACTGTATTCCGTCAAGCCGCATCAACGACGGGGTATAGGTAGAATTCGTCCGTGACGTATGGCTGTTGACCTACGCAGGAATACCTACGGTTCACGTGGTTCATCGTAGCGTGTACATTAGGCAACGATAATAATGGATATGGATTACCTTATCAAGATCAGTGGACCTATTTTGGTTATGTGCAATTCATTTAAGGTTTAAAGACATTTATTCCTATTGAAACAATAAGTCACATACATGAGAAACTTAATTTTAAACATAGGTATGTATAAAAAATAACATTCGTTAGTTAAATATTTAGAGTAGATTATTTACATAAATTACATACATTTAAAGAGTTAAAATAACAAAACTGAGAATCGAATAAACGATTAACAAACTTACCCGTTCCCCACACAATCCTCAAACGGTCCATGATGATTTTATATCAATTAAACGAATCGTAGATTTTTAAATTATTCATTCATGGGTTTAGCCGTTGTTCATATTGCAGGTATCTGTAAAGAAACGGAGGATTTGTAAGTAAACTACAAAAATGGAACGCGTTTGAATCCCTTCTCGACTCTCGTGATCATTTATTTGTAGCTATCCCGATCCTGTCATTGACCACAGGCCCATGTTGAAAAAATTATGGGTCATTTGAACCATCAAAATAATAAGATTCAGCAGTATGCTTTCACTTGTAAGCTGTCCACCTGAGTGCAGATGAGAATTCGAAAGTACAGATAGAGATTTTTTTCCCCTTGTCTCCATGTGTTTGTACGGCGTTGCGGATTAATGGATTAAAAGCAGTATTGAAATAGTATGACACACAATGCCGTACAAAAATGGTGGTCCACGTCGGAATTTATTTTTATTTTCCGAAAATAGCCGGGGTAAATTAAATTTGGTCATTTGATTTGGGGCCTGTAGTCTATTACATTCATAAGAAATCGCGAATTATAATATGTGCATATTTGTATTCACCGGTACCTAAATCATAGCATCATCAACAATAGCATCAAAGCCTAATCATATTCATCAAAGCTGCAGTCGACATGTAACTTCAACTATTTTGTTAATTCAAATTCAAATGAGTATTTTGATTCAGTTTTGAAATAAAAAAATATTGACTTAGTTTTAAGTCCTTATTTTCTTATTTAGTAATGTGATACATATAAGAATAAACGTTTTCTTTGTTAAAAAGATAGAATCAATTACCTATTTAAATTATGACATTACTTTTGTCTCCTACCCTGTCTAATCAATTCATACAAGAGTAAAATTAATTGTGACCTAGTACAATCCATTGATAACATATCAAACGTATCATAGGTACGTATAATCAAATACTATATGAATCGATATAAATATGTATAGCCACGTACAAAAGTTGAGATTATTTTGATAAGATAAGAATCAATACATTCGCGCGTTTTTCTTTAAAAAAGTTTTGGTAGATTATCACTAAATTGCCAGTTAACATGATAAGTTTGTAACATAAGTGAATGGGCATTAAATAATTATAACTATGATGCAAATATTGCTTGAAAGATCTTATTGTGAATAATTAAACTATCTGCTTTTCTAGACTAGTAGCAAATATAAATGCAATTGATGCCCGCTTTGTCTAAATCCTAATAAATTATATTCCTACTAAAACCTTCCTCCTTAATCACTCGTTCTATTAAAAAAACCGCATCAAAATCCGTTGCGTAGTTTTAAAGATTTAAGCATACAAAGGGACATCGGGTCAGAGAAAGCGACTTTGTTTTATATACTATGTAGTGATTTATGATTTAGACTTGAATTTGATATTTCTGGTTTTATGGTATTCTAATGCTTTATAAATATTTTATAACTAATAGAAAAAATTCTATCACGATTCGATCGCTCTGGCGGGTCACGGCCGAGTTGGTCAGGCATCCGCCCCGAATTGGCGTGAAAGCATGCGGGTTTGAGTCCCGCGAGTGCCCTAGTGATTAATTTATTAGATTATCAGACTGCATTCACCTTAGATTATTATTATATAATAAAATGTATGTTATTTTTGTTATTGACCTTATTGTAATAAGGAAGAAAAATGTTTGCAACCAACAACTAAGTTCATTGTGCTTAGTACCAGCTACGATGTAAAATTATCTGCTGAATTTTGCACGTTTTACAAGATTATCCTGTCTAGAAAATATTGATAAAAGATACTTTGAATGATATTGCGTTTTTGTATTTATTATCGTGAGGGAGTGCAGCATGCTTCTGCATGCTGGTCCACCTCGTATCGGGCCTAGAGGTAACAAACTTAAAATAATTATATAATATACTAGCGGTCCGCCCCGGCTTCGCCCGTGGTACATATGAAAAATAGATGTTGGCCGATTCTCAGACTTACCCGATATGCACAGAAAATTTCATGAGAATCGGTCCACCCGTTTCGGAGGAGTATGCAGACTAACATTGTGACACGAGAATTTTATAATTATATAAGATATTATTTATTAAGATAAGATTTATTTTTTGGCTAACATTAATTGCGTATTTTACTAAATACGAAAGAAATAGCTGCAAGAATATAGTTGGGTTTATAACTTGCTAAACATTATCTTTCAGTTAAAATTACAGATTATTTTAAATAGGCTATCAGCTACTTTATCAATAGTAAGTGGCGAAACTGGCTTGGCCTTTCATAATTCTTCGATGGCTTTTTCTTTTGTAAAATTGTTAAATTTTTTAATCAATTAATAGTATGTATTTGTATTTATAAAATGTATGATCAAATTAAATCGGATGTTTTTTTATAACATGAAATAAAAACAAAAATGTTTAATTGTTCTTTTGTCATGATAGGTAACAATCCAAAAATCTATCAATTGAAATACTTACTAGACACATACATAATATGTTAAGTATTGGTACAATTGGGTATGAGTATATGACATCATTGATCAATATTTACGAGGAAACTCAATGATCCACAATAATGATATTGTATCAACAATTAAAGGCTGCAATATTGTTCTTTGTCTATAAAATTTTCTTTTATTGTATAATATATTGTTTTGATACTTTACTTTTTATACACTATAATTTGTTATAGAGTAGTTAGGTATAGTTTTTCCTTAAAGCGGGGGAAATCGTTATTTGAAAACTGTTAATTATTAATTATAAGCTTGGCTTCCTTAGACCTTAGACAAATCTAACTTACTAGTTAGATTTCCTGCTTGTTTTATCATAGATTTACCATTACCACCGGTATCGCTATAGGTACTCCTATAGCGATACCGGTGGTAATGGTAAATCTATGATAAAACACCTATAGCGATACCGGTGGTAATGGTAAATCTATGATAAAACAAGCAGGAGTCTAATTGAACAATTTTTGAAGTGAAAACTTCTTTAGCGGCGTTGGGTATAAAACTTAAATTCGCGTCAGGACACGTGACCTGATCGAAAAAGCGTTTAGACGGATGGATATTATTATCAAACATGTTCAAGGTTAATAATCAAGTTTTCACTTCTGCCGGCACTCCCGGAGTGCAACCCGTTTTTTTTTTTGAGTTAGACTTTAGAGCATAATATACACAAAATCACCCTACAGAGAGCGGTCCAGAAAAACATACAGTCACAGGGGGGACAAATGTATAACAATGATTTATTAATAATTAAATTCATTTCATACTTTTTGTGCCAAAATAATTTTGCCACTCACCACACTAAACTACAAACACACGTGTTTTCGCGTTTATCACTTGTTGTATACTAGAAAATTTGAATATCTCGTTGGTATAGTCGTTTACTCGTTTCTATAGATACGCTATCTATAGGTGTGTCCGAATTGCCTCTTTATTTTAAATCACTAATTATTGGATATCGCCCGTTCTACGAACCTAATCTTTTTTTTCATAAAACACACATAATTACTTGTATTGCACGCCTCATAAGCGAAGCGTTGAGGTGGGTACTACTGTCACTTCGCGCAAAACATCTGATTTTTCAAACTTAAAATGTCTTTATGTATCATACATTGCACTTGTAAGATAATACATACACACACATATTAAGAAAAAACACTATTTTTAACGTTCATGATATTTTTGATGTCATTTTTGTTATTTAAACTAGTTAAAAAACAGTTTAAAAAAGTTCTGTCTTGGACGTCCGTGTGTCTGTATGTGCGGATCCTTTTTCTTGTTAACACGATAGCGACCGAAATACTTTACTAATCGAGTCTTTTTTTTTCTCTTACGCTTGAGTATGCTCAGGAATAGAACCCTTTCATTTTTCAGGGTCTGATTCGATGTGGTTTAATTGTTATTAAATAAACAAAAATAATAATTAATAAATATTTATTAAAAAAAAATTATGAGGCGTGCACTTTTGGATTTTCCAAATTTCTGTTTATGCAGGACGTAATAAAATTTATCTAAATCCAAGCTAAAAATATATGAGATCATGAACAGCATAACAACAATATCAGGCGAGATTCTGGTCAAGCGCTTCCCTATAATTCTCAATTAAAAAAAAAAACAGTTTTTTGCCTGACAACAGGGATGTAACAGGATAGTCGAGAGTAGCAAAATATAGAAAATATTTTATTAATTATTAAAAATAAATCTAACAAACAATCGATAGATGGTATGTAGTTATATAATATATAGGTACAATAATCACATTGGTGAGGAATCAGCACATTACCGTTTGATGTTCTCTTTACATCTAATAGTCAAGAATACATTTTCATAACTCAGCTCCTATTTCTCTCCTAAGCTTCTGAGATTTTTTATCTTCTTGTTTTGTTCTTTATCCCCCTATTTCTGTCTACTGTCAATTATATCTCATCTATTGGCCAAACTCATAATAATTAAAATAACACATTATTCGCGTTAGTTCATTAATAATATTCACGATGTTTATTTTCTTTGGTAGACCTATATTACTTAGGTACTGTAACTGTATATATAGGACGTCAGTTCTTTCTAGACATAGACCCTAGAGCTTCTTGGCCAAGCCTACCTTTGAACGTTTAGCGAACACCAGAATTCCCTTTAAGGTGGGTGTACTGACACCGTGTAACGGTGTACGTATGAAATTTTGTGATTGATATTTTTTTTTGAATTACACGAATTTACGTGATTCGCTCGATATGAATCGTGTAAAATTCTAATAAATGTAACATTTAATGATTCGTGTAGATTCATTGAAACACGTAGCGATAAAAAATAATCAATTAAACCAAAATACAGACTATCATTAGATCTATATTTAGAAAGGACTTGTTAGTATGACCCAAGAATGACCCCAGATTCGTATAATAATCACTATAACATATATTTATTACATAAACGATAACAATTATCATAAACATACAATAAATGCGGATTTCTTGAAACATTTATTTATTTATTTTAATTCATTCTTGACTTGCATATCGCGAGTATAAAAAATAATTATTTAAGTAGGTATTAAGTACTACCTAGGTATTTAATTGTATGTTTTATTTTAGGTAAATAATTTCTTACTACATTAGACTTTGAACTAGTATTTGCAAAGTTTAATATCGATCATTATTTTATTTAAGTTATTATCAAGAGCTCTAACTGTTGACTTTATGTAACGACATTGTTTATTTGACACAACAGTTTAAAAACAATTATACGTTAGAATAATTATTATAGGTACCTACCTACTTAGTTATAAATCTGGAGAAAATCAATCTTTTGAACAGCCTTTGCTTCTTTATAGTTTATCCTAAAAAGTAATGAGTTTTACCCATGTTTTACCGTAATCATACGATCGCGAATGTAGGTTCCTACATATTAACATACTAGCTTCGCTCCGCGGTTTCACCCGCTTGGCTCCGCTCATGTTGGTCTTAGCGTGATGACATAATAATATAGCCTTCCTCGATGAATGGGCTATCTAACACCGAAATAATTTTTCAAATGTAGTTCCTGAGATTAGCGCGTTCAAACCATCGAGATAAATTGTACTACGTTCAAACAAACAAAATCTTCAGCTGTATAATTTTATAGTATAGACTAGCGGTCCGCCCCGGCTTCGCCCGTGGTACTTATGAAAAATAGATGTTGGCCGATTCTCAGACTTACCCGATATGCACAGAAAATTTCATGAGAATCGGTCCACCCGTTTCGGAGGAGTATGCAGACTAACATTGTGACACGAGAATTTTATATATAAGATTACATGTAAAATATCTGCAAGCCAACGTGAACGGACCGATTTGATATAATATTATTCATAGGTAGTAAGAAGTCAAACTGACTAATTTTTAAGTGAAATGACTTGATTTTTTTTTTCACTAGTTGATGTAGAATCCAGCACCTTACAAAGTGCCGACTTTAATTTCTTCAAGACAAGTAAGTAAGTTGTACCTTAACTGTGAAAATATGTCTAAGAAATTACTAAAAATATAATATTATATGATTTCAGCATATAATTAAGTAGTAAAAAAAAGGTTGTTTGTATACCCCATCTATACCTACAAATAAAATATTTGCCACGACTTGACTGTATGGTAGATAGTAACTAACTATCCGTTTATATGCAATACTATCGGAATATTTTTTAACAGTTAAATAATATGCTTTATCGAAATGTATTGAACCCTTTTATCTAAGCTAACTAGGTTATCTTTTTACCGTCCATTGCTAAACAAAAATCATATCAATAACACTTCATTATTTTCTTTGTTGTTAACTACTTTTTAGATATGTACATCTGTTTCATCCACAATGAAAATTTTTTAAACAGCATACGATTAGCGCGTAATTTGTTTCTAAATTGCGTACCGTACCGCTTTTCTCCAGCATCAAGCTATGCAATGAAAATGCGGGGGCCATACAATACCTACATTTATTGTTACAATAGAAAGGCTTGTTTATTATTTTTCTCATTAGATTTCAATGCAAGTCATATAATTTCGTTTACAATACAGCATCTCAGTAAAATTTGAAATTAACCACTTCGCGGACTATAACAATTAATTTTTTGAGCGTACAGTGTACACGGCTTGATCGAATTCATATTATAATATGTATTATTACGGTTAGGTTTGAAAATAATTGAAAATGAATAAGATTCATAGTTTTCTAATATGATAATTCGACGAGCAAATTTTCAGTACAGAGCAAAATGAAGAAAGAGGCTAGTAGTACAAATAATAATTGTAGTGGATGTGTAGTACTTACGAAGTTTAACCATATTATTTAATGATGAAATATTAAAATACTATAAGTATTTTATTATTTCATCATTGTAATTTCCACACTGGCACCACTAATATAATTATATGGCGTTGCAAATAAATACAATTACTTATTATATATTTTTTGCAACGCCTAACTAATTTTGAGAATCAAAAACTCATAAACTTAACAGTCTCGTCAGGCGTTTATATAATTCATTTTTTTTTATATAATGGTCATTTCGTATTCACATAGAATTCAAATTCAAATTCAAATTATATTTATTTGCAAGAATGTAGTTACAAATTATAGATGTTTTAATTACAATATGATGTGGCTAATACATTCTACCCATTGATTGGGTGTGCAAATATAATGTTATTGAGCGATTTCATTTGCATCTTACAAATTATTTGAAATTCATACTCTAAATAAAAATTAATGAAAATGTTTTATTTGAATCTACGAATTAATAGGATTGCTTGAAACGGATCGTCTAAATATTTTGTCTTAAACGTCAACTGTCATCGTTTAACTGTCAATTCGATCATCTGATTGTCAAAGTTGTGGCCGGTCCCGCGTTTCTGATAAGCGTAATTAAGTGTTTATCGTTTAAACAAAAATAATAAACATGGGTGATAGTGATACGAAGGTAAGATATGTACGCATATCATTGGAGTACGGTCGTATTCGTAGTTATAATCCACTAATATATTTTGTCTATCCGTGACCTTGTCTACTCTAAAGGTCAGGTTAGACCCTAAATAAATACAATGGTTTTCCTT
>CAJQZN010029960.1:0-27482 GCA_907164685.1 Colias eurytheme | reverse complement strand
CTGAGCCGTTTCTTTTGCGTGTATATGTAGGTCTAAAAGCTTCATAGGACTTGATACCTATACAAATCGCACTAGGCAGAAACCTTAAGATTTAATGAAATAATCAACTGTATATAAAACCTTTTTATGGATTTTAAATGCGAAAAGTTTATAACATCTACAGATAAATATGCGATTCAAAAACAAACAAATATTGAAAAGCATTGTTGTGGAAAGTCTATTAGGAGTGTTTGATCATTGAATTCTAGATTAGATTAGAAATAATGATTAACGTAACTTTAAAATATTATATATAACCCTTAT
Organism: Colias eurytheme; assembly: GCA_907164685.1. Taxonomy (NCBI): domain Eukaryota; kingdom Metazoa; phylum Arthropoda; class Insecta; order Lepidoptera; family Pieridae; genus Colias; species Colias eurytheme. Next base: position 27,179 of record CAJQZN010029960.1, on the reverse strand, counting down.
TTTATAAACTTATTAAGTAACTACATTTTTTATTTTTATATTTAACAAAAATATAATTTTTGATAAGTATGATTATTTGTATTTTATGTTTCTGATAAAGAATATAAAATATATGAACCGTGTATTTTTATGTTTTTAATTACAAAGAAAAAATTTGATCAGTAGTTATTGATAGGTTTATAAAATAAGGATCTTAACCATCACTGTAAGGTAATTACAAAATACACCAGTCTCCAACGAGATAAATTAGTATAATGTCTAATAAAGATGAGAGTTGTTAAAATAAGAGTCCGGGTTTTAACAATTTTTATCTTTATTTTAGGATTATAATTACGTAACTTTCATGAGTTATGACGATAATATAATGTTTTAATTAATTTAAATTTAGAGTTTTAGAACGTTGAAATTGACTTAAAGTCGTTCATTTCACTTTGATATTAACTACCTACATATAATTATATTTTAAATTATAATTTCATGTGTAGCTAAATCAGCATTGAAGTATATTATTACAAGAAAGGCTTATTGACGTTGTATTAATGAATTTTATAGAGACATTAAAAATCAATTTATTTTAGTGTCATTATAAACAATATTTATTATATATTATGTAAATTTGTTGTGGATCACAATTGAAATGATTTTATTTACAATAGATCAAAACGGTAGGTATTTAGGTACTAATTATTGAATGGTTTATTTAGGATAATAATGTTCTATTTTGTTGTATCATAATTAACGAGTAATGAGACTATAAAATTATTTATGAAATTATAAAAACACGGAAACATTTAAATTACGTATTTTATGAAACTATACGTAGAGCATGGTTCGTAACTATATAATATTAATTTGATAATTTTACCTACGTTACAATAATAAGATTTCCCTAAACAAAACTTGCGAAAACAACTGTAAATAACAAAGTAAAACCAATAAAACGTATGTAAAATTTTCAACAATATTTGCATAGACCATAATTAAATTACATAATCAATATATCCTTATCATGGAAATATAGTAAACTATATGTATAGTATTATTTGATGTAATTATTGCTTCAATAAAAAAGCGAATTTAAACATTTACTTACTCATTTTTTGTGACCCAATCCTTATGTAGGTATCCTTAAAAAACCTTAAAAGTTCAATTAATAGATCCTGCATTTTATTCGCGGATATGCTATTGATATGATATTTAAATTACTTTATACCGATTCATAAAAGCTTGTCTACCATCACCTGAGTATTCATCTTTCAAAGTTTATATTTTCGTTATATAAAATTGCTCTAATACCTACCTACTTCTCTAGATTGCCCAATGGCAATTCCAAATTTAAACTAGAAAATTAAATTTAAAAGTAAAAAAAGCCCGCCAGATACCAGAAGTGGTGTGTGATGGATGGATGTGTGTGAGTAGAGTAAAAAGTGGTAAAAACTGTGGGTAAAAATAAGAGATTGTCTATCATTAAGTAAAAAAATTGGCATATGAATTGATACCCTTTAAACTCAAGTTATAACTGTATTTTCTTTTGTTTATTGAATGTTGATTGAATGTCATAAAAAATATAAATTATACACAGTGGACATTTTCAATGAGCCCTAGACTCTTTTTTAGAGTCTATGTATTCTTTGCCCTAGACGGAAAGAAAGTAAGCTTAAAAGTAAGTATTATTATATACAGGGTGTCCCACTATTGGTATACTAAGCGCGAAGGAACTTGTAGTTTTGCATACACTGATCACGTAAAAAATACTTTTGAAAAAAATTACGTCCAAAATTTTTTGCTAAATTTTTCCTGAAAATCCATGTTTTCTTCTCTAGCTTCGCGCAGCCGCAAATATACCGCTTCTCTAATATGAGCATTTTATCTATTAAAACATAATCTTAAACGATAGCTCACGTGCTGGTGGCAAAGTTGGGCGGCTCGCTTGTTATGGGTGTACATATAGAGTTTTAAGAATTCATCTATTTGAAAAAAAAATGCGTCTGGAATTGTTTAATTATTTTTTACGTACTCAGCGTATGCAAAACTATAACCTCCTTTGAGCTTAGTATACCAACAGTGGGACACCCTGTATATCGAAAGTCGAAACGTGATCGTTATGCCCACGTTATGCCAAAAGAAATAGAACTAGGTAATTGAAGTAGTTAAAAATTAAAACTAGCGAACAACTTATAAACAATAAAATTCTATTTAATTGATTTAAAACAAAAATGTTCTAAACAAAATTGATCAAAGTTAAAATATATTTTCAAAAGTAAAAATGTGTAATTACTGAACGTATGTACATGTTGAAAGAAAGTTGTCAAATGTCACTTGACAGTGGCACATGGCAGTTGGCACTGACAGTTGACACTAATTTTATCAACATTGGTCATTGAATTTGCTGCCACTCGGCACTAAATTTATTTACGAAAATTATAAGTACCTATTTATTTTCGTAATAAATATTGTATAGATGTAGGATTTATTGGAAAATAATTTACTTAGTAACTACAACATATTTGGTAACTAACAATTTTTTTTTATATATAAATCTGGGACAGTACATTTTAGTATATCATTTATAATTTTAATTTAATTTACGTAGTATATTTATTAAGTACATTTGCGTATTAATTGAACTATCTTTACCTATTATTATGACTTGAAAATTCGTACTAATTTACTCTCATTGCACTCTTATTGCACAATATGAAAGTAATAATTGAAGAAAAATTCTTCACTGTATTTAGGTATTTAGGATACTATTAACAAGAAGTAAGCTATGAGGGAACTTCCTCGGATAACCAGAGCTCTCAGAGCTCATACGCAGCTGGATAAGCCAAGATGTCTGAAGCCACCTGCGGATTCTCAGTATATCCGCACCATCACCAGAAATATTCAAAGGTAAGAATTCCATTCTAATAATAATAGTTTACCTACAAATTACCATACATGATTTTTAAGACTTAACCCATTGACCACCGAGCGCCCCGATCGGGCCACGACACAATAGATTTTCTATTGTGTCTGTGATTCCGGGGCCTGATGGATTAAATATGAACTGTAAACCTGCATTGATAACCAAATAAGACAATCATTTTACAGAATTAATTTTATATTTGCATTCCTATTTTATCAATAGTACCTTTTATAATTCCAGATTCAAATCCTTCTCCGATATTTACGATTACATAAAACAAAATGAGTTAGTAGCGGAGGAAACACTAGATCTGCTCAAAAAACTAAAAGAAGCATGTAAACAGTTAACTGGGGACGCCAGTGACGAAATTATAGAAGATGCAGCTGTTATGACGTTGAGAATATTTCTAGACCAGGATATGGTTATGCTGAAACATCTGTCCCAACTTAGACAGACTTTTGGGAGTGTTCAGTCATCTACAGCAAATAAGATTTGTGAGGTACCTATCTTACAAATAATTAAAGAATTAAAATGTAGTATGTAGTAATACTATTAATGTTATTCTATTCTATGATTTGGGTTCATCATTTCTGTCTATGCACAACAAACAGAAACTAATCACATCTTTAATGCAAATACACCAAGCAATTAAACATTTATCTGTTGCAAACCAAACAAAATAATTGTCCCTGAAAAAAAAACAAGTACTAAGGTATTATTACATTTTAATTATACTATAAACTAGCGGTCTGCCCCATCTTCGTCTGTGGTACATGTTTACGTTTTCTCTCCATAAAAAACCATCTTATACTTCAAGGAATATTATAAAAAAATGATTAACGAAATCAGTTCAGCCGTTCTCGAGTTATTTGCTTACCCTCACATTTTGCGATTTATTCTTATTATAAAAGATTGTCCAATTTTCAGATTGTTACACAAATATCAAAAAACCTCAATGAAGACACCAAGGAATACATAAGAAAGGAAAATAAAGAGGAAGAGAAATATCTGAAGCTATGGGGCGAACATATTCAATGCAACTACATTCCCTATAAACCAGTTAAGAAGAATCTACCAAAATTGACAAATAAACCAGCCACTGACAGTTCATTTGTTAAGGATTTCTCTATGAAATATGCAGTGGATAATAGAAATAATAATGTGATACCGGCTGCACCACGAAATGAACCCAAAGTAATTATCTTACATTATTTTTCTAGTTATTTGTCTATCAATCACTATATATTTTAAGTCCTTTATCTATTTCTGTTAAAATGAGGGCATGATTAATTAGCTGTAAATTTATTTGTAAGAAATAAATGCAAAAATACTGATTCAAATATAAAAAATACTCCACTTCATTCATTCATTTCAAGTGAACAGCTAATCTTAAATGCATAGTAGATGTATAGTTTGATTGTCGATTTCATTGATATAAAGGGCACTGTTTATTAAATAATTATTATATTCATAAAACATTGCAGTTCGGAAAAGCCTGGCTAGAAACAAAAGTTGGTGAATTATATGAAAACTCCTCTGGTATGTCCAGTGCGGACATCTTACAGTCCATTATAACATTCCTCAACTCACCGAGAACAAATGACGAAATGCAGAATGATCTCTTTGAGTTATTGGGTTTTGATAAGTTTGAATTTATTCAAGAAGTACTAGAACACAGACAGGATATAACTGATAGTTTGAGAGCTCCACCGCAACAGCCTAGCATTGCAGAAAGTATGTAAACATGTAGAATAAATATACTTAGTTTAGTTAGGGAAATATATCCACTTATTGATTTATGTATTTCAAACTCAGTCATAAAATTTGGTCCTGTAATGTTTTGCATGTGTTTATGAATTGTAATTTTGATATTTTAATTATTTTTTTGTATAGTTTTAGTCTGATAATTGTATAGCATAGATTTGCAATACTCTTTATATTCATATTTCAAATTTACATATCCTTTGGTATCAATTTAATGAAGGTTAGAAAATATAATGTTTTCAACTACCCTCAAAAAATATAATTCGATATTACAGTCGCCGCGCTTCTTCCCGAAAACAAAATGCCGCAATATTTATGTCAAGTATCAGTACAGTCAGAGCAAGAGAAACTGTTGGCAAAATTAGTTAGGAAAGAAGAGAAGAAAGCTAGAAGTGCTAAGAAAGTTGAAGATGATGATGAAGAACAGGAAATTAATGTTGCTCACTTGAGAGCTAAGAGGTAAGGCAATATTAAGACAAACTATATTTTTTCTAAAAGACAAATGTTAATAATGTTATTGTTTACCAAAATATTCTGCTGTATGTATAACTTATACAACATTTAAAATTTAAAACTTTGTAAATAATAATTTAGGGATTTAATAGACTCATTGGATTAAGTATAATAAATATTGTGTTGTGTCTGTATACAGAAGTTTAGTGCTAAAAAATTAGGAACCGTTCCATTACTTGCTGAACTATGATTCCCTATTGCAGTGGCGTGCATTCCATAAAGACATAAAGACACTGCCTACCCTACCATTTACCAAACTGATCAATATTTAATATGCATAAATAAAATTCACAGCGTCATTAAATTTTATTAATTGCGCCATGTAGTTATGAAATAAAAATATATTTCAAATATATTTTAGATCCATCTATCGGTATTTTGGTAGCATTATTATCTAATTTCTATAACACCGCTCGGCTCAAGTCACTATGCATGCGCTGCACTAGCGCCGCCACGGGACCCAGTACGTCACGGGACGGCAAAGACACAAACTATCCGTGTCTAAGTTTTTGTATGTGTGCTCTGCGTGTCTACGCATATTTTATATGTGTGCGTGCCTATAAACACGGCACACTGATGTTATAAAACCACGCACACAAACACACAAGGTAGGCAGTGTCTTTTTACGAAGATAAACGAATTAAGGTACGAACCGAATTCGGAACTACATCGAAAGTCGAAACTGATGTTGAATATGCGACCAATTTAAGAAGTGTGATAATTTATACAAATTTGAAGCGGTAAAGACCATCTGTAAATAGTATCATTATTCGTTTGTTTTGTTTTGGAAATAACAAACGTCTACTTTGAGGTTAAATTTGTAATGTTTACTACGACAATTTGCAAGTGAAGTGTTTTGAGAGTAACTAAATAGATTATGTATATCATCAGTGTATTTTGTAAGATAATAAGGTATAATTTAACGAAAAATTCTTATTTTTGTTTTATGAATAAACTTTTATCAAACAGAGAGTGATAGGAAAAAGGCCGATCTATAAATGGATCTATACCGGAATTTGTAATACACAAAGGTAAAGTTAATCATTAATTTCATAATATAGAATACTAGTTAGGATATCATACCTACCTACTTTGACAATTATTTTATAGATAATATGACCTATGTTCGTAATATGTTTTCCATTATTTTGCGGAATACTATGTATCTCCAATCAAATATCAGTACTGCAATATGAAATATTAGTTTTTATGACTTAATATCATTACAATATTTCTGCCTACCCTGTCCAAAAACTCTGTGCACGCCCCTGCCCTATTGGACACTTTTACATACATTTACATACATTAACTGTCTGTTCAACTACAAAGAACACTGAATATGTTTTTCTATATCTGTATAAGCTGCAAACCATAAATCTCCATACATAACTCAATAACATTACATCTTACAGATTAGCAGAGCTCACCAAACCAGTAGTACCATTTTCTACATCAAGATCTGCAAATAACATAGATCCAGTGCTGCAAAAAATATCATATATTCAAACTAAAGTTCAATATCCCAATGTATATGATTCCTCTATAAATGCTAAGAATTCTGCTGGTGAGTGTATAAAAAAAACATATTAAAATGTTAATGGAAAAGCTTCCAATTTGATCATTAATAATTCTTACGTTGGGTTGCACTATGACAAAGATTTTTCTTTCAGAAAATGATCGAATTGTCTTGTTCTTGGTTTTGTAAAAATGTAGATATGTAATTTGATAGAGTAATTCGTTTTTTCCTTATAAAGGTTTCGTGTCGGGAATGAAGTTGATCCTTCCCGAAAACGCAGTGCGTAAAGATTATAAAGAATACGAGGAGGTCATAATTCCGAAAAATGAACCTGCGCCTTTGGAAATTGGTAACAAACGTGTTCCCATATCTGCTATGGATGAAGTAAGTTATAGTCACATTTAATAAACATATATAGTTTAGTACGGATATTAGTTTTCATATTTATTAAATGCTGAATCTTTCAATTGTTAATAGGAAAAAAAATGCTCACTATGCCTACTTCTATAGAATCCAATATTCAAACAAATTCAAACACAAATATACAAATACTAAATTAATATAAACATCATAATGCCTCATTTTTTATAAACACATAATCTGATAGTGACCTTAACCCCTTGACCACCGAGCGGCCTAATGAAACCGCGACACAATAGATTTTCTATTGTGTCTGTGATTCTGGGGGCTGAGGGATTAATTTGTATTATTCCTTCAATTTTATTTCTATTCGATTTATCAAAATATTTTTCAGATCGGTCAAATGGCATTCGAGAATATAAAAGAACTAAACAGAATCCAATCAGTGGTATTCAATACAGCATATAATACAAATGAGAACCTGTTGATTTGCGCTCCGACCGGCGCGGGCAAAACTAACATCGCCCTACTTACTGTGGTACATCAAATAAAACAACATATTGAGAATAATGTTATTATGAAGAACAAGTTTAAGGTATGTTTCATAAATACGTTTATATAAGAATAATAGATTACATATTATATTCGTTTTGGAGATTGTAGAATGATTATCGGAATATTTTTATGTGATACATATGACTTAGTATAGTAGAAGTTTTTTAAGACAAACAAGGTAAATTTGCTTTGATTTAATAAGTCAAAAAAGTTGTTCGTGTTTCATTTATACACCGAGCAGACTTTATTATCCATGTTTCCGTATTCCGTAATAAGACTTTAAATGCATGAAATAATCGTGTTCAAAGCCAACTTTAACTATATTATTTTTATTAATTCCTTCATTCAGATAATTTATATTGCGCCAATGAAAGCTCTAGCGTCAGAAATGACAGCAAGTTTTGGCAAACGATTGCAAGGACTCGGTATATCCGTACGAGAATTGACGGGAGATATGAAACTGACCAAAACTGAGGTACAACAGACGCAAATGATTGTTACTACGCCGGAGAAGTGGGATGTTGTTACTAGGAAGGGAGCGAGTGAGTAGAATTATTATATTGTTTTACTTGTCTTATAATTTTATTTTGTATAAGAATTTTTGAAGTGAAAACTTCTTTAGCAGCGTTGGGTATAAAATCTTAAACACGCGTCAGGACACGTGGCCTGATCGAAACAGCGTAAGACGGATTATTTTTTTAGCCCTTATATTCCATACTTCTGCCGGCACTCCCGGAGTGCAACCCGTCTTTTTTTTATTTTATTATTTCTTATACATAAATAGACATTGGAGTCCTTTTGCTTCGGTAATGGTCCGGGAGCCAGCAGCAGATTTTATGACCAAGTTCCTCTCAAGCGGTAATTAGTAAAATGCATCAAAGTATAGTATTATGAAGCCTCGTGAACGTCAGCTGGAGCTCGGTTGGGGGGAAGAGCGGTTGTAGCCTCCCGTATCAGCTGACGGTTTTTCCACCAAGATACAGCCAGCTGACATATATATTTATCCACAGTTACATATAAGCTATCATCAGGTAAATTTTTGTTTGACAGGAAATAACGGAAAATAAATTTTTCTTTAAATTTAACTTTCATGTTCGAGACACCAGCTGACGTATAATACACCATGTTGTAACCAGCTGACTATTTTTTTTCGTTGAGATATTGGGTTAGCTACAATTTGACAAATTTTTAGCTGAGAGGAAATGAATGAATGAATGTATTTTTTTTCCTATGTGCGTGGGAGGCTACAACCGCTCACCCCCCCAACCGAGCGCCAGCTGACGTTCACGAGGCTTTATAATACTATATTCTCATGCGTCTGACGAATTATCTCTTGAGAGGAAATAGTTAACCAAATTTGCACCTGGCTCCCTAACCATAATCTTTATCTTGAAGGTGAACTTCGACTTGTAGGAACGGATTTTAAATATATTATTGAAGTGATAGACCGCATTTACACTTCTGTGTTAAGGGCTTGGTCTAGTAGTGCAAACAAATGCATCCTGTCATCCAATATGTAAATAATACAAATGTACTAAGGGAAAGTTGCTCCACTTAATTTTTAAAAATTAAATCATTCGTATGCATAATTTAATATTCGTAATAAGTACCAAAAATGACAATTTGAAACAATTTTCGTGAAAATTACAACGGGTGATTTTTTTTTATCAGTACACAAAATTTGCGAATACTTTCTATTGATATCTTCAACTTCATGTTTATATAACTGATCAACTTTTACAAAGAAATTTGGACGAAATATAAAAAAAAATAAGCATTCCATACAAAATGCATAACTCTATACATTTTTTTCGACCTAAGTTTCTTAGTGAAAGTTGTTCAGTTTAACTAATAAAACGGATAAACAAATTTTGTATAGGTATATGTAATAAAAAAATGTAATGTTTGTGTTAAAAAATTATAAAATAGAAAAATACGCAAATGAAAACAAAAGATATTTATTTCTGACTAGCTTCCGCCCGCGACTCCGTCCGCGCGGATGTCGGTCTTCGCGTCTTCTACAGATTTATTATATTATGTATAATATATAGATTTATATTGATAAACCTAATAAATCTTTTGCTAGCATTCTGATGCTTTATCGGTTGCACTGGATTGATCTCTTTTTCAATCGCTTGAATGATATAGGATGGGTCCTTGATAGGCATCGAATGCTGAAGTCTCGAATCAATCAATTCTGACAGTAGGCAATTTATGTAAAATCTTGATAATGGTCCATCATTTTATTTTGCCTAAACGTTACATAATTTTTTATATATTCTATTTTTAACGAATGATTCACTCCAGTCCAAACAGCAAATAAGCAGACTTCTGCTTCTGCAACGTTTAGTTGTCCCTGAATTTGGAAAAAATAGTCATGATTCTTATCTATGACAAAAGTGTTATTTTTTGCATTGTATTTCAAATATTAATTTTTTTATTTTTAACCGCATCTTCCGCATTCATGTCTTTTGCCGGAATTAGACATTTAACTTCTACTAGTCCCATTTTCCCTTTTTGATATGGGAGTGTATAAAGTAAATTTTTTAGATATTTCTCGTTATACTTTTAAAAAGTTATTATTGTCATTTTGCTCATTAGGTAAAGTTATTTCGATATCAGTTTTAAGTTTTTTGATACCTGCAATAATAACGTCATAATCGCCTGCACATACTTAACGATTACACCCTGTATACAATCCACCATCCACATTCATAATGTTTTCCTGTCCTCCTCTCCTTTACGCTGTTCACCGATACATTTTAAATGAGTAAATCTGCTACCACTGAAGGATGTTTCATTGTGATCAGCAAATTTTCACCACTGTTGTCGATTATTTGTTTTTCATTTTTAATCAGCAATTCATCATCAGTTTTGTTTTTTGCAGATTGGTGATGTACCCTAACAATACGTCGAAAAGGGAAAGCATCAACGAATTATCGTTTTCGTCCTCTTTTTTTATTCTTCGCGTCTCTGTTACTTGTGTTTGTTTAGTTCTCAACACCCACTGAATTTTCTATGTTATTGTGATCTTCCATTACATCTGAGTTTTGATGATGTGATTATTATTATTTATTATTTATTTAAAAAGGATAGCCAACAATTGTTAACACTAATTATAGACATAAAACGAAAATACAATTAAACATATCAAATGCAACAATTAATTACAGGCTAACACCACATGCTTTTAAAAAACGGTTATGATTTAAGAACAAAAAAATTACTATCACAAAATAACATTTAAGAAATTATCAATAAAACATTAAAAAAAAAAATAATAATAATGTCAGTCATATTAAAATAAAATCGGCACACAAAATTACAATTTAAAAATATCAAATTAATATAGGTACATAAAAATTCATTTTTGTTATATCAATAATATCTATATAGAAATAAAGTTCGAAACACATAATATATAATTATTTATCAGCAATGTAAACATTCATATTAAAATAACAACGGCATTCAAATTATATAAACATTCATATTAAAATAACATCGGCATTCAGATTATATTATAAAAAACGACACAAAAATTCAATTTTAATAATATCTACCTACACAAAAATATAGTTTGACAAACATAAGAAAAAATATCTATTTATAGACATCGTAAACAATTCATATTCATATTAAAAATTAAATCGTCATTCAATTAATTACAATATTAAAATTAAAAAAAATATATATCAATAATAACAATATAATAAAAATTACAATAAAATACTTAAATAAAACAATTATTTTAGTACAATTCTTTTTCCTTGAAATATTTGAGAGAAGCATTATAGAACTTAACCACACTGTCTGCATTTATATCTATTAGATCACAGTATTCGTTTAGGGATTTAGATAATCTGCCGATGGGTGAATTTGCCCCTAGGACCGTTCTACGCAGCGGCGGACACAGCGGAGTAATACATTTACGTGGATACTTAGATGGAACACGAAAATTTATCAGACTCAATATGCCCGGACAGTTAATTTTATTCCTAAGAATTTTAAAGAGAAATAACATATCGCTGATATTATAGCGGGTCGATAGAGAGTGCATTCCGAAGAAGCCGAGACGTTCCTTATAAGAGGGCAGCTTTTTAGTTTTACCTTTAGAAAAAGCTAAGTGCCATAAAAAACGTTTCTGGACCCTTTCCAGTCTCAACATGTGAGTGGCAAAGTGCGGCCTCCACACGATACTACAGTATTCCATAATACTTCGCACTAAGCTATTGTATAGCATAATTTTTGTACGCTCACGGCTAAAGTCCTTAGTATTTCGGATGAGGAAGCCTAACATTCGGGATGACTTCTTAATGACATGATCAATATGAGGCACAAAGGTTACTTTCCTATCAAAAATTACTCCCAAATCTCGGATTGTGTCAACATTTTGAATTTGTTCATTACCAATTAGATACTGCGATCGAAAGGTTAAATTTTTACGGGAAAAACTTATATGGTAGCATTTTTTTGGATTTAGTTGCATTTGGTTTTGATAACACCATTGAGTAAGCCTATTTAAGTCGTCTTGAAGTAGCGCAATGTCATTCGGTTCATCAATAGCTCTAGCAAATTTTAAATCATCGGCATACATAAAACATTCAGAAAATTGAAAACATCGGGGCAGGTCGTTGATATAGATGTTGAAAAGGACGGGTGCTAAGTGCGAACCCTGTGGAGCACCCGATGAAATGTGGTGACTATTGGATCTGTACCCATTCACGACGACAAAGAACTCGCGGTTGGTAACATAAGACTGGATCCAATTTAATAGTGACCCTGTGATGCCATATGCAGAAAGTTTATAGACTAGTATAGGATGAGAGATTCTATCAAAAGCTTTGCTAAAATCTGTATAGATGACGTCGAATTGTTTATTTGCGTCAATATTTCGGATAAGAGACTCTGTAAACGTCACCAAGTTTGTGGTTGTTGATCTTGACGGAATGAAACCATGCTGGTGATCACTTACATAGAGCTTAAAATGTTGTTGGATGTAAGGACAAATTAATGACTCGAAGACTTTCGCAAATGTTGAGATAATTGAAATAGGCCTATAATTTGAGACTACATCCTTCTTCTCGGACTTATGTACGGGGACGACTTTAGCTTTCTTCCATTCAATTGGGAACGTTCCAGAGTTCAGTGACTTATTAAAAATTATTACTAGGGGGTCAACGAGGGCTGTCGCACAAGTAGATATAAAAATAGGCGGAATCCCATCAGGACCAGCACCTTTTCCGACATTCAGAGAAAGTAACTTTTTAAGAATGCAGTCCCTATCAAGTGATGGTATTATTAAGCATTGGCTATTAGTTTTAATATCATCTAGATGATAAGGAACATGAGAGACACTGTCATGACTAGTTGTGTATGATGATAAAAAATACGAAGCAAAAAGATTACATATTGTTGTAGCATCTGATGAAAAAGTCTCGCCATCGCTCATAGTCAGGGGATAGGAACTGGTTCCACCGCGTTTTAACTTGATATAAGACCATAAGAGTTTTGGATTCTTCGATAGATTAGATTCTAATGCGTCCATATATTTTCTGTATAAGTCCTTTGCTAATAATTGACTAAGTTCGGTATTTTCTTTTTCTAATTTTTTTGTTATTTCAGTGGCCGACTGCTGTAGTTTCTCAATTTCATCAAATCTTGCATTCATAAACTGCATCGATCTTACGAGCTCCTTCATTTCCTCACGGACTGGTATTAGTTCTTTATTGATAATGGAGACAATACTAACATTAAATTGATCTAACATCTCGCTAAATTCCGATTTTATAATATTCTGTATCATTAAACGTAAATCTTCATTATTAGATATCGGAGAAGTTGGTGGTGGGGATCCTGAGGCTTGTCTTTTATTGCCTCTATTCAAAGTTACATTACGGATAGGAGTAGAATCCTTCTTCAAAGTTTTTGGGTTCTTACTTGAGCATATAGGGCAGTTCCAGGATTTTTCCTCCTTAGATTTGTAAGGGGGAACCTTCATAGATAAGCAGGCATAATGAAATGACTTTCCACACGATGAACATATAATGCACTTTTGGTTTACACCAGTATCATCGTCATTTGTGCAACATCCCCATAATGCGGATCCAGTAGCCATAGTATATATTTTAAAAGTGCAATCCGAAAACTTTAACTTATATTTAAGAATTTTCCCTATGTAAAGATTCTCACAGCGGCACACAAGAGCAAGGCACAAAGTAACTTACGTTCCGTCGCTTATTCTTTGACGCAAGTGGCGGGGACTATGCTTCAGCGCGGCCGCAAGCAGATATGATGCTTATGCGTGGAGCGGAACCGTGCGAATTGCACGCACTACGCGTCGAAATCACAAGTCATGCAGACGTCGGTACATCCGATTGTGATATAACTTTTGAACGGAATGATATTAGTTCGCTTATAATACACACTATTTAATGATATTTTTGATGTAATTCACTGCAGCACTGGTTTATTGCCAAGTTATGAAAGTACTTGTTGCAATTTGAACGTAAATAACTTTAAGAAATAGTAATTCTTCACAGAGCAAAAACTAACGTATGCTAGCCGTTTGAGTGCACGGTCAAAGATCCATTCAGTCAGTGATGATAATCCATTCGTTTTAATATTGGTACTAAGAGTTGGTGGACTAAACTAGAAATGGCGGACTAAATTTGTCAGCGCGTCTGTAAGATCAGAATATAAAACCAACATCCTGTATTTAAGTTACAAAATTAATAATCAAACAACATGCCGCTACGTTGAAAATGACTAGAAGAAAAAATTAAAACACCTCGGCATATAATTTTGGAGTAAACAAATCATTTTCCCCATATGGGGATTTCCCCGGATGAACTTGGGAAGTTCAAGTTCTCAATACAAGTTTATATTATATTTCGTATTTCTCAAACGAAAAATAAACATTTTTGGAACTTCAAAAAAAATTATATTATAAGAAAATTTATGAGATTACTTTAGTTTTTAAGAAATATACATCCCTTTACTGACACCCCGTAAAATAAAGAAATTGTTGCCAATCACCTGTGTAATCTATTTGGTTTCATTAACTTTATGTTCGAAGATAATTTTTTTTCTAGTAGTTACACGCGTATTTTTTTCGTTTATTTTCCATATCGAAATCAAATGTTTAAAAATACGAATATTTGCACAAAACTAAGATAAAAATAATCAATTAACAAAAATATTAAATTTAATGAAGTAGAGCAACTTTCACTTCGGTATGAAGGAAAATCGAGCGTAGAGCACACGTCAGAACGCTCCGGCCCAAGGAGCGTGACTAAAGAAATTCGCTAGGATTTTTCCTAATTATTTTAAATATTTTTTTAATATTTAAAGAATTATCAAAATTCAAAAAAAAATTTTTTTAAAGGATTAATACTCATTGGTCTTCAACCAACTCGAATAAATTAATGGAAAAAATAACTTTTAGCAGTATTTATCAATAGATTTTGTAAGACAAAAAATGGGAAATTTAATGAATTTATAACGTTCTAATTAGGAAAATCATAAGTTTTTCGGCAATTGTATTCAGCAGTTTTTAATAACGACTATATAAGGATAATAATGCGCTGATCAGATTGTATAAATTGTAATCGGTTGCAACGTAGTGAGTGCACAAACTTAGCTCGAAATGATTTTGGGGGAAAGAGACTTATCTTGAAGGCCTGATTAAGGTAACATAAAGTAACTTTATAAATGTGAAAAAATTCACGCGCATTGCGTATATAACACTAATTGATAAACAAGAAAAAAAAATTCAGTTTATCATTTCATTAGCCGGGAAAAAATTGTCAAATAACTTGTTGAAAACGCAATTTTGCTAGACTGCAGCCTTAAGTGTAAGTGTATTTACACTTAATAACAAAGTGTCAAGGTAATGTTAGATAATTATTCCTTGTCAATTTTATTAATTTTGCTATAATATACAACAGGCAATTATCGTGCAACTTGCAATTGTCCATTCCTATTAAATTAAATTGCGAAAGTTACACCACCTATCATTACGATACCTCAGAAAACCAGATTCCTTTCCGCGAAAATAAAAATTGAATAGCAGGAAAATAACCTATAGGGTTTTCTTCTCTTCATGAAAATAACTTTTAAATAACTCTGAATATTTCAAACTTACAGCGGACACAGAACTAGCGTCCATAGTGAAGTTACTAATCATAGACGAAGTGCATCTCTTACACGGCGATAGAGGGCCGATAGTGGAAGCGATTGTCGCTAGAACGTTACGACAAGTCGAGTCCACGCAGAATATGATACGAATCGTCGGTCTGTCCGCCACATTGCCTAATTATTTGGATGTTGCTAGGTAATAAAAAATCTTTTCCTTCTTTAAATATGGTGGTATGTAGTAAGGAATATTTACGAACTTAGCAAAATTATGCGCAAATAAAAGTATTGTTTGAATTTCAATCTTGGCTTCAAATTATAATTATTCGTATTAAATAAAACATTGAAATACACAGAACTTTGTAATTAATGTTTACTTTATTAATTACTAGAGGTCCGCCCCGGCTTCGCCCGTGGTACATATTTCGCAATAAAAGGTAGCCTATGTCCTTTCTCGGGTATCAAAATATCTCCATACCAAATTTCATTCAAATTGGTTCAGCAGTTAAGGCGTGATTGAGTAACCGACAGACAGACAGTTACTTTCGCATTTATAATATTAGTATGGATTATTGATTATTGATTCATTGTGCCTTTTCAGATTCTTGCGAGTGAATCCGAACATTGGTCTATTTTTCTTCGACTCACGCTTCCGACCCGTACCTTTGGAACAGCAGTTTATTGGAGTCAAAGATATTGGGAGCGGTGGAGGATCTCATTTAAGACAGGTATTTGTTTCTTTACAATAAAGGATTAACCTTAAAATTATCTGTTTAATAAATGTTCATCATAATGTTCATTGAAATAATTAGAAAAAACAAAAAAATTAAACACAAAAAAAAATTTTCATGCAAATGCTTCAAAATCATTCTAAGCATTTTGAAAAAAATATTATCAACACTTTTGTAACATTAAAAAAATTCGTTTAGCCTCGGTTCCGCAACTATTTCAATAATTATCATTCGTTTGGTTAAATCCAAGTAAATCCTCAATGTGCGCACCATTTTATAGACAATTTAATGGAAATTAAGCCTATCATAGCTAGTACGCTATAAAATAATGCAATCTCCAAAACAGATACAACAAATGAACGAAATATGCTACGATAAAGCGATAGACATGGTACAAAAGGGCCACCAAGTGATGGTGTTCGTTCACGCGCGTAACGCGACGCACCAAACCGCTATGGTTCTCAAAGAGTTGGCACAGAAAAAGGGACACTTGAAGTATTTTGAGCCGGAGGATTCGGGTGGTAAGTGTTTTTTGTAGTTTATTGGTATATTAAGAACACCACAGATAAAAAAAATCTGCTAAAAAAATGTAGATATTGTACAAAAGGGCCGCCCAATGAAAGAACACCATGTTCGTGTACGCATGCAGCGCGATGAATTAAACTGCTATGTTACACAATTTTTATTATGCCTTAATAAATTAAAATAGAATGAATTTTAGTATAAGTGTATTTTTAGATGTCTTCTATAATGTACAATACAGACAACAATATGAAAGTTTATCACTAAAATAAGTCTTTCATTTGTTTAACATATTGTTAAGTAATTCCTAATTTTTTATGATTCAAGGATTCCTGAAAGCAAAAAAATCAATCGGCAGCAGTCCTAACAAGCAACTGGCAGAACTATTTGCGTGTGGGTTTGCGTGCCATCACGCTGGCATGTTGAGAAGTGATAGGTAAGGAGTTATTTATTTAATTATAGTTTAAACAAACTTTTTACAGAGTGTGTGTGGTAATCAATGGATTGTTTAAACAGCGTTACGTATACGTAACATAAATTTCATTATTTATTTCATATATCGCGTTCATTAAATGACGACATTCAATTAAATGTTCGCTCTAGTCATTCAATCAAATACCAAATTCAACCAGATGACTGCGACACATATAATCACACGTGAGATGTGTTTAATAGACTTAATAGTGTAATATTTTTACTTACTCTTTCTAGATTTATTGAAATTTTCTTAAGGTTTTGGGTCATTACCTCCTCTCCAACTTTATTTTTTTTTTCTTTAGGAATATGGTGGAAAAATATTTCTCCGATGGGTACATAAAGGTCCTAGTGTGTACGTCTACTCTTGCTTGGGGAGTCAACTTGCCAGCTCATGCCGTTGTTATAAGAGTAAGTGTACACAGAACACATTTTATAATAATTAATAACAAATTATTTATGACATGAATACAAAAATAATATAAACTCTTTGCCTAACGTCCTATCTCATAAGTGTCTCATAAGTGCATAAAATTAACTCATGATAAAGAGCTCAAAATCTTCTACACACAAAAGAATTAGATTCGCCACATACTTCACATTTGAAAGCATATGCCATGTTTCGCGACAAGACAACTCTGCCAGTTACTTCTTAATAAAAATCTACTCCTTTTCAGGGTACAGAAATATACGACCAAAGTCACGGTACATTCGTGGACCTCAGTATATTGGACGTGTTACAAATATTCGGTAGAGCTGGTCGACCACAATTCGACACTTCGGGAACGGGGATTATTATCACAACGCACGATAAATTGACGCACTACTTGAAATCTATGACAAATCAGTTCCCGATTGAGAGCAACTTTATTAATTTATTGGCTGATAATTTGAATGCTGAGGTGGGTTTGTGTCTTGTATTTTTTTATATCATAGAGATTATGTACTAAAATTGCACAATGGTCAAGTTATCATCTATAACTTTTGAATACACCTCAATATAAAAATTCTTTCGATACCAGTTTCTTTTGCGCCCTGGTTTTTACCAAATTTGCTAAAGCAAAAGCAATAGCATTAGATATTGGAAAATAATCATTTTTCATATTAACTAATATTTATTATGTTTGTAATAACTTTCTATAAATGTTATAGGTTGCGCTAGGCACAGTAACAAACATCGACGAAGCTGTAGAATGGCTCAGTTATACCTATTTGTTCGTGCGGATGAGAATCAACCCACAGGTAAGATTAAATATAAAAAAAAACTATTTTTTTTTTATTATCTACAATTAGCAGTGAGCAGTAAGCCAATATTTATAAATTGCAAAGCGCTAAATGCAGATTTTTAACTAACTAGATAGAATAATATGGATGGAAATTAGAACAGCACATGCATTTATATTTTACATGTATATCAAAAAATACAACGGAAAATATAAATTTATTTGATTTAAAATCTATTCCCCATAAGGTATACGGTTTAACATACAGCGACGTACAAGAAGATCCGATGTTGGAAACAAAACGTCGAGAACTTATAACAAGCGCGGCCATGTTGTTGGACAAAACGCACATGTTGAGGTACAATGAGCGAACTGGGGATCTTAATATTACTGGTATGTAATGTATTACTTATATTACTGGTATCCTAAATGACGCTGATTTAAATTTTTCGAAAATAAGTTTAATATGTAGTACAATTAGTTCTCGAGTCGACTCTAGTCCTCCTACATAGGTTTTTAATTAACAGTAAAACTATATGACTTTCACAGTGTAGATTGAGATATTTGTACATTTTAATATCCTTAGAATGGAAGCTTCAGGGGGCTATCGTGACCTCATAAAGCGTTACTTGTGGGAAAAGGACACAATTCATCCATAGGGTCTTCTACATCCGTCACTTTTCCGCACTGAAATAGTAGTCGTCTCGGTAACCCCCCAGACAAATCTGAAAGCGTTTTTATTATTTGAAACGAGTAAATAAATAATAGTAGTTAATGTAATGTACTGACTTTAATAAATTACAAATTAAAGTATATTGTTTATTTCCAAATTTGTTTGTTCCAAAATTGTGATTGTTACGTATAAATCCACAGATCTAGGAAGAACGGCGAGTCACTACTATATAACGTGCGAAACGATGGAGGTGTTCAACTCTATGGTTCGCAAGTCTATGACGCAAGGCTATGTGCTGGAAATGTTGACCAGGTGTTCTGACTTCCAGCAGCTTAAAGTGAGTTATTTAAAGACATATTTGCTAATATTTCTACCTATACAGGGTGTAATCGTTAAGTGTGCACAAGCGATTATTCCGTAACTATTGCAGATATCAAAAAACTTTAATCTGATATCGAAAGTACTTAACCTAATGAGTAAAATGGCCATAATAAATTTTTAAAAATAAAACGAGAAATAACCAAAAATGTTACATTAAACGCTCCCATACAATTTATTTCCCATACATTTTGTATTCATAGTAGATTTTCGAAGTGACGTCCTTATTGTGCAATACAATGAGGAGGTCTATTTACAGTTTCTAATTGAACTTCCCTCCAAATTTGCGAAGTAATTAAAGCAGAAAACCAAAAAAAAACAAAAAAAAGCTAAAATCTTTCATATTAAATGTATAGGTTGATCCAAAAGTAATGATAATTGGGTATTTCCTGTGCACATAAAAATATAAAATAAATGTTTTATGCTTGCTCATGTAATCACTGAGTTATCACAAAAAAATTATATCTACAGGCCACGTTTTGCAAGTATTAACATTAATTTTAATGTGAACAGTGCGAGCCAGAATGTTTCCCGACGAAAAGAAGAAACAACGATTCGACATTTAGAGGGTGAAATTCTAAATTTTTAATGAGATCAGGATAATTTTTTGTCACGATTTGTGACCATGGGCGTTACCTGGGTTCACCATGTTTATGCTGAAACCAAGAAACAATCAATGGCCTGGATGCGAGCTTCCAAAGTGACGGTGAAGATTTTCAAAGTGAAAATTAGTGGGATAGATTAAAGCCGTAGTTTTTTGGGACGCTGAAGAAATGTGGAATATTTTAAGAAGGTAGCCACTACTACACAGGGCTCTTACTACACAGACCAAATTAAAAGATTGGCTAAGGTAGGTTAGTTAGGTTAGTAAGAAAAAGAGACATGGCAAACTTCAGTCTTGAATGTTGGTTCACCAAGACAACGCACCAGATCACAAAGCGTCAGTTGCGATGGCTGCCAATCAAAAATCGGCATTGAAAATGCTTGAACACCCACCCTGTTTGTAAGATCTAGCTCCTAGTTAATTCTATCTCTTACCTCGGCACAAGAAACACCGTCGATACAAGAAATTTTAAGACGACAGCGAAGTGATGGCCGATTTTGAGGCGTTTTTGTAGATGAAGTCAAAGTTGTTTTTTTTTCTAAGTTAAGAAAAAAAAATATCGAAGTATATTATCTAGTTAGAAGACTATCTAGAGAAATACATAATTATTTTAACTGTAATGACCTTGTTTAATATTGATTATCATTACTTTTATATCAACCCATGTACATGGGATATTCATATCTCATACTAAATGTATGGGAGGGTTTAAAGTTAATTTTTTAGATATTTCTCGTATTATTTTTAAAAATTTATTATGGCCATTTTACTCATTAGGTTAAGTACTTTCGATATCAGTTTAAAGTTTTTTGATATCTGTAATAGTTACGGAATAATCGCCTGTGCACACTTAACGATTACACCCTGTATATTAAAAAAGGTAGTTGGAAAAATCTATTTAATATGTATTTTTGGTTTTATGGCATTCAAATGTGTCACATAAAACTGAAAGAATAGAATAAATTCGATTGCTCTGGAGGGGTAACGAGTGGCTGAATTGGTCAGGCATCCGCCCCGGAATGGCGCGAAAGGATGCGGGTTCGAGACCCGCCTCGTGATCGAATTTCTTCTATTCTTTATAAATTTATATAAAATCTATTTATTTAAATATTAGGCATTTCCTACTGCCAAATGATTTTCGATTTATTTTAACGATTTTACATTTTTTTTTTAATTAGAGAATGTTGATGGGTAGAATAATTATTATGAAAAATTACGATTTATTTGAGCCAAATTCTTTGGATCCAAGAACTTAATTGCAGTACATACTTACATACTATTACTCGAAAAAAAATCACAGACTTGTTTACTTTCCTTCCAAATAAATGGTCTTCTACAGCAAATTGCAAATCCATAATTTACATTATTTTCAGGTCCGCAAAGAAGAGATAACAGAACTTTGGAGTTTAAAGGACCAATATTGTGAATTACGTATCGAAGACGCGCCAGAGGATATACATTGGAAGATAAATATTCTATTGCAGACTTATTTATCTAGAGGGCGGGTTAACCAATCCTCTTTGCAGTCCGATTTGAATTATATTAGCCAGGTATTTATATATAAACATGTTTTTAATTGGATTCATTATGAAAATCTTTATATCGACTACCTATTTCTTATTTTTCCTATTGCTTATAATTCATATAAATTATTTATGGCAATTATTTTGATATTAAATATGAAACATGCATACATAATAAAATTGAACTTGAAGAATTCACACTTTTCAAATAGTTTTGAAATCCTTCATATTAACTTTGCTACGTCTCGCAAAATAATAAGCATATCTCTCTCTCTCTTATTGATTTCTAGATGAAAAGGTAGTAATAATTTTTCAGCTGTAAGCAGGCAATATTTTTAAAACATATTTTTTTATAGACAAACATGTACCTTTAATATTTTAGAACGCAGTGCGTATAATTCGCGCGCTTTTCGAAATAACGCTCCGAAAGAACAACGCATACATGGCGGGCTTATACTTAAAGATGGCAAAAATGTTAGAACTACAACAGTGGGATTTCTACAGTGATATGAGACAGTTTAATTGTTTCCCCATGGAAGTGTTGAGACATATTGAGTATCCTATGTTGAAACCTGATCAAATTAGGGATATGGATTGGAAGGAAGTTGGTATGTATTGCTTCTTATATATATATGAATTATTAGAGTTTTTAAATGGTTACATTTTGTTGCATAAATTGTACACTGATATGATAAGTGTATAAACTTAACAAATATTCTTCTTACCATGTTTTTTTTTGTATTATAATGTGGATTGAATGATATTTAAATATGTAATAATCTTTTTCACCTACATTTTAATTTACCTTTCTTCTTCACTTGCGCTCTCAGGCAAACTAAATGAATAAAGTAATGAAATTGATATTAGCTGACCAAGTTTTTGTCGTAATAACGAACTACAACTTATATTTTAGTCACAAAGGGAAATAAGAGATGTTTTAATTATGTAAGTAATACACATGTATCCTGTGATATAAAAATAACATTTCTACAAGATAATTTTAAATTTCCAGGTGATCTCCTCCGAAATCCCAAAGCGGCTCGATACTTAAAGAAATGCGCTGATGAGTTTCCACTGTTAGAAATGGAAGCCAGCCTTCACCCCATAACACGAACGGTGTTGAGAATACGACTCACCATTACACCTAACTTTAAGTAAGTTTGACTTGAAATGTATTATTTTATCTTATGTTCGTAAATATATTTTTAACTAACTACCCCAGAAGACAACGTTTTGCCCTATTATCTCGTTTTCGTTTTCTCTCTATATATGTACCTTCCTCATGCCTTAACAAAATGGTAAAAAAATTGCTTAATCGATCGCGTCAATCCCGATTTTTACGTTTAGCAACCCATTTGCTGATTTATTTTTATCTTTAAAGAATGTGTTTAACTAAAATAAAACGTGTATTTAAGAAAGTACATCATAATTTGACCTATAGATTCAGAGCCACGTTGATTTTAAAAATCAGGACCAAATTAAAAAATCAGACCATAAAACTGTTTAACTTATTTTATATCTAGTATGAACTTCAATTTCATAAACTGCAATGGACTTTTTTTTGTCTAACATTATAATATGTGTTACTTCTACAGATGGAACGATAAATATCATGGCAAAGCCCCCGAAGCCTTTTGGATATGGGTTGAAGATCCAGAGACAGACATTATGTATTATCATGAATATTTCCTTATCACTAAAAAACAGGTAATATTATTGTAATTTTCAATATTGTACATAATCTTAAAAAAAGCTTTCTTATGATAAGGAAGGATAAATAAATATTTATCTTTACGATTCTTTCAATAATCGACAATCAATTTACAGGTCATCACAAATGAACCTCAAGAATTAGTTATCACGATACCAATATCAGAACCTCTACCGCCACAATACTACATTCGGGCTACTTCAGAAAGGTAAATATTAAACATTGATTTAACTCTCAATAATTAACATTTACACTCTATGGACTTGATAATGTGTAGTGCTATTATAGTGTTCTAACTTCTTAAACATTTATCCTATATAATCTTACATGAGTTACAATGAATTGCAATATTTTATAATTTCAGATGGTTAGGTTCAGAGAGTGTTTTGCCACTTACTTTCCAACATTTAATTCTACCAGAAACACATCCACCGCACACAGGTATGTAAAAAAATAGTATTAATTATTTATTAGCAAAAAAAAGGTGAACTATACTGGCTGCTTATAGTTATTGACTAGGATTTTAAAATTTTTATGTTTGTCGAATGTTTAATGTTTTAAAAAATAAATAGAGTATGGCTCCAAAATTGTCCAAAATAAAACTCTGCCTGCGCGTTTATTAGGCAGAGTTTACTAAAAAGCGATTCAATAGACTTTGAACATTACTGTCTCGAAATAAGGTGTACATTTCAATTAATGTTTGATACAATGCAATACTTTTTTGACGACCTTTCAGGCGATTGTCCAGTTTTTTATGTATGTTTTAGCTAGTTGTATTTTAAATAAGTCCATGAGTTTAGAAATTAAAGACTTTTTAACGGATTTTAAACGCGATTTATTCATTATATTATTTTCCCGACGTTTCGAACACTTTACAGCGAGCGTGGTGGTTTAGTCTCCCCGTGACTCAAATGTATAATACTCGCGCAAAATGAAACACTAGAAAATACTAAGTCCATGAGTGTTAAGAAAAGTTTAATTATTCCATATTTCAGATCTCCTAGAACTTCAACCTTTACCGGTCACAGCTCTAAACAACCCGTCATACGAAATGCTATACAATTTCACGCACTTCAATCCGATACAAACGCAGATTTTCCACTGTTTATACCATACGGATAATAATGTTCTATTGGGAGCACCTACTGGGTCGGGAAAGACGATAGTCGCTGAAGTGGCCATATTTAGAGTATTCAATCAGTATCCTGGGTGTAAAGTGAGTAGAATGTATAATATTTATTTATATAAATATTTAAAAAAAATGACTATGGCTGGTATATGCAAAATTTAATCCTAAAGATCTGGACTTAATTTTTTTTCAAATAGGTATATTTTTTTTTGTTAGGACGAAAAAAATTTGCTAATAATTGCACATAATATTTCTTGTAACCTAATAGAAACGAATTTTTAAAATTGAATAATAGAGAAAACTATCACACGAGAATTTATCTTAATAATAAATTATTAATCGTAGATGAAAGTTTCACTTTAATTTAGGTGCTGAATATTTCACAAAATTATTATTTTTTCAGGTTGTATACATCGCTCCATTGAAGGCGCTTGTCAAGGAACGAATAAAGGATTGGAAGGTGCGACTTCAAGAGCGCCTTGGAAAGAATGTTGTTGAATTAACAGGTAATTTATTTATTTCATTTAAGTAATGGTGTCTTAGCGACAAATTATACTTGTAATACCTGTTTTGTAATTTAATTATTCTTCATTCACAACTAAAATTAATAAGTTTTTTGATGCAAGGCTTATAAAATAACAAATTTTATTAAAATTTATCAAGCTTAAAGCCGCCATTTCCCAGAAGTAAAGAATTAGGGTCGTATAATTTCTGACTGTACAATAAAGCAATAATCTTTGTAAGTTACTTAAGTTAAACAACAACGAATATTCTTTTAATTCGTCTATAAAAACAGGTGACGTATCTCCCGACATTCGAGCTATAAAGAATTCCCAAGTGATAGTAACAACTCCCGAGAAATGGGATGGTATAAGTCGTTCGTGGCAAACTAGAAACTACGTGCAGGACGTTGCTTTGATCGTTATTGATGAGATTCATCTGCTGGGTGAAGATAGAGGACCGGTGCTGGAAGTTATCGTGTCGAGGTGAATTGGTCTTTATGTGTATTGTAATAGACTACTTTTATTTGTACTTTCTTAAAAAATATGAATACTAGACGAGAATTTTCTCTATATCTATCGTTTGAATATAGTATAGATTCGAAAGAACTGTCACGAATATTTTGGTGACCAGGAAGTTCTGGAATAAAATCACAAGCTTGAGATTGAATACTTTATTTATTAATTATTAACAATATTCTAATTAAACATTCTGTGTTATAACTATCGAACAGTGACATAATGTGTTTTCCAAATGTTATTGGTCCATAAAACAAATGAATATTTTATTCATGATTTATTTTCAGAACAAATTTCATAGAATCTCACACATCAAGACGTTTGCGTATAATTGGTCTATCGACTGCTTTAGCTAACGCCAAGGATCTTGCTAATTGGCTTAATATAGGTGAAATGGGACTTTATAACTTTAGACCTTCTGTACGACCTGTTCCTTTGGAGGTAAGTTCAAAATGTTTATTCAATGTGATGCACAAGATCATTTTAATGATAATATTTTTAGATGTAACTACCCTCACTTTGTTAAAAGTCGGTGACTAGCTGTGATTGACCATCTGACTAAACCAATAAGCTGTTTCTTCTTTACCCCCGGCCCCGTAGTAAATGCAAAATAACCTCTACTTGTTTATTATTATTATTTAACCTATATTTTTATATTATTACCATTAGGTGCATATATCGGGTCACCCCGGCAGGTACTATTGCCCACGAATGTTATCCATGAACAAGCCGACATTCCAAGCGATACGCACGCATTTGCCCGCTGCTCCTTGTTTCCTTTTACACAATAAAACACATCTTATTTGCAATCCAAAAGATAGAATATATCTTCTATTTTTTTGTAAATTATCGTCTATGGTTCCCATATTATATATTTTAACGTGATAACGTTTTTAAAATCGTTTTAGTCGGGTGACATGTTCAGAAACTTGTGTCACACCAAAACCTCACGAGCGCGATCGCAGGCATAACGAGAGAGAGACGGACCGATCTCCCGTCTCATCTCGAGCGCTGCCACCAATAAGACGTTATCACGTAAACATCTCGATCGTAAAACGATTTTTTTTTATGTTACTTCAATATAATTATGTTCCCTTCTAGGTGCATATATCGGGTCACCCAGGCAGGCACTATTGCCCACGAATGTTATCCATGAACAAGCCAACATTCCAAGCGATACGCACACATTCGCCCTCCGCTCCCGCACTTGTTTTCGTATCCAGTAGAAGACAGACTAGGTAAGTGGTATTAAACTTGCTGATTTCGGAAATCCATACTAATATTATAAATGCGAAAGTAACTCTGTCTGTCTGTTACTCAATCACGCCTTAACTACTGAACCAATTTGCACGTAATTTGGTATAGAGATATTTGATACCCGGGAAAGGACATACAGCCGTACAAATAAAAACTTGCTTATTCAAACCTTATGCAATGCAT